>BGPR01002576.1:109887-171061 GCA_013235015.1 Araneus ventricosus | reverse complement strand
ATGAACCTTAAAGATTGGAGTCAAGATAAAAACTTCACCGAGAGTTTATCTTCCATCCAAACAGTAAAAAGTACTAAAATCAAATACAAATTTGTAATCTGTAGATGTCGAAAATAAAATTTCCGAATTCAGTCATGGTCATGTCATTCTCACCTGGGTCAAAGCTAGGGAGTGAACTTGTAGACCATTTTGTTAAGACTGCCATCCAATATGAGCAAATATTAGAAATTCCAGCCTGTTTTATCGAAAAGATTTCTAAACAACGCATTTGTCTAAAATTTAGTGAATTTCGGATGCATTCTTTATCCATCCACCAAGCGCATGTGGGATTATATGCCCAATAACGATTAATAACTGACACTGTGAAGATTCCAGAACAGCTGCTAAAATCGGCCCCGCCAAAGTAGCCACCTGGACCTGTCGGCAAAACTCCACAAGAGAATTCGTACAAAGAGCTTCTTTTCACTCCATATCTAGTGACACTTGGCACACAAAATCTTTTCGGAAACTCCCAATTAAGAAGGAATGATGGATGTCCCTTCTCAATTGAACTGAGACGAGACTATCCACAGACGATACCGCTAATAGCCAAGACTGTCACTGGACATAAATCAACCACTTGGTGAAAGGAAGACCTCATTGGCGGACCTCACAAATTGGGACGGAAATCTTAACATGTTGGGCGGACCTCGTCCCTAGGAAAACGAGATTTAAGCGGCGGCAAAAAAGAAAAGAGGGAGTTGATTTTCGATCGGTGATCACTTATTGATCGGATTCCGATCATAGCAACGTGTTTCGAGCGCTGGATCTTCGGATCGGTTTTAGAAATAACAGGGTCCCATGCGGCCAGTTGTGTAGCTGAGAGAAGCAGAGTTAAGAAGCTGTACGCTTCGCTTTAACTGTTTCAGGAGAGCATAGCTCTCGTATCTGAACTGTTCGAGTTTATTCGAGATGAGCGGATGCTCATGAACTATCAATTATTGAACATTCAAGAGATTTCAGTAGAGCCGTTGCTATAAGTGACTGTTCTTTCTACTTGCAGAGGCTGTCTCAAACACCATCTGTAAATTTACTCACGTCTGTAATATTCTGTACATAAATTATTGCTTATTTGTAATCTATAATAACCAAGAGTAACTTTAAAATAAAATTATTAGATTTGATACTAGTTTAGTTATTGATTCACGCTACCCGTGGTCTCACGACGTCACAACACTTATTACCCAGATAGCAAGGAAGGTTGCGGAAAGGTTGCCATTTCACTTTCCACAGGCTTTCCGCGGAAGCATTTCCGCACCAACCGTTTCGGAAACCCTTGCCGCAAGGTTTACATAGGAAAGCTTTTTATGAATTACCTCACCGACAAGGTTTGAATGACAAGTCCGTGAAAGCATTTCCGAGGAAACCGGTCCGGAAACCATCCCGCAAGATTGACGTAGGAAAGCTTTTCATGAACCACCTGTCCGACAAGGTTTGAAAGGAAAGACGCTTGATGACGTAGACTACACGCATGCGCCCTCTGTGACTCCAGCATACTCGTCTATCGACTGCGACTCCATTTGTTTACATGTACGTTTGGAGGTAAGAGATTTTTATAAAACTTAAACAAAAAAAATCAGTAGATATTTATTTTCAATTTCCTCTTTATTTTGCTTAAGTAATATGATTGTTATCCCTATAATAATATACAATATTTACGGAAGTAATTACTCTTTAAATTTACGTGTTTCTTTTATACTTTAGACAAAACAAGTTGATAATTCGTTCTATGTTTGCGATTATGTTATTTCGAAATGGCTCCTTAGAGATGATATACTGCCATATCGTTCCTACTGGTTTTAGTTCGATACATGTTATGCATTATCCCAATATTTTTTAAAAATTTTATTTTGGTATTTTTCGTTTGAACTAAACTGTTCTAAAATCATATGGGAATTTCACAGTGAAAGTACTGTTTGAAGCATATTAAATCATACTGATACTATTCTTTAGCAAATTACATTGGCTTTCTGCTAGTTTTTGAAGAATATTTTAGATTTAGAGTTATGAATTTTGAAATAAATTAACCCCATTTGCACCAGTTTTGGCCACCTCTATGCACCAGTTTTGGCCACACTAATATTATATTTTTAACAGACATTTTAATGAGTTTTAAGTAAAAATAAATCATTTTTATGCAATATATATTTTAGTACATTATTTTCTGTTATTTTAAATGTGATTTTTTTTATGAATTTATAAAGATATGTAATAAAATTTTCCTAAGATGATTTTAGCTGCAGATTTCAGTTTTTAAACAAAGAAACAGGAATGCAGAAAACAATAATTTAATTTGGTTGATAAAATACAAACTATATATACTCACATAATTTTTTTATCAAATATGAAACAAAAAAAATGGGGAGAGGAATAAACTTACATTGCAAAAGCGCAGATTTTGTTAAAAATCTTACAAATCAAGAATTAGCATTATTATACTCAACAATATCCACAAATATGCATTTTTATAATATTTAATTGCAACATTAATCAAATTCGTCAGAATCATTTTTAAAATTGGAGCAATCCATGCATATAAAAGAATATTCCTCATCACTCGATTCAGGTTCCTCAAGTTGAAATTTTCTAACATAAATGTGAGGTAAACATTCAAAATGGAGATGTTTCTAACATTCCATTTTGAATGGCCTTAACTGCATTACCAACTTTAGATGGTGAGTAGCAAATTTTTTGTATGGAAATGCTACCTGCCTTCTTATTTTTAATTGGAGTCATTACTATGTAAAATGAAAACAAACAAAACTAAATCAGTTACTTTTCATTTTAGAAACAAAACTAAATCAGATGCTTTTATTTTAGAAACAAAGCTAAATTAGTTGATTTTATTTCATCCAGATATTCTTAAATTTATGTAATGCCTAAAAACACAATAATAATGAAGTTATGTGACCAAAACTGGAACATGTAGTGTTCCACTTTTGGCCACCTGCATGGCCAAAACTGGTACATATAGCCAAAACTGGTACTTTAAATTTTTAAAGTACCAGTTTTGGCCACCACCCATTTAATCTTAAAAAAAATTAATTTTGATATGAAATCAGAATAAAAAGGAAGCTTACCTCATAATCCCTAAGGGTAATCAGTATTAGATTGATCATTTAATTCTGAGAGCTTCATGATGAAAAACTGCAAATACTTGTTCCTTAACAAAAACCTTAACAGTTGTGAGTATACAATACATGATCTTGTATTTAATTTCTTTACAAGTCGCATGTTTAAGAAAAATGAACCAATCAGATTGAAAATAGTAAGATAAGGATTGTTTAAAGAGTATTGACATGCTTCTTATTAATTAATTTGAAATTACTGGTTAATTATTGGAAAAACAGATCCAATGTGGCCAAAACTGGAGCATCTACCCTATATCTGTATAGTCATGTTACATTATTAATCTTGCTCTTTTTACTTGAAATCTAGAAGAGTTTTGTAATTTATCTAGCAATCAAACAGATTTTTCAAAACTGTTAAATAAGAAGAAATTAATATTTTGGTCAGTAAGTTTTGGTAATGCTGTTTTTTACTTTTGCTTCCCTCGAAAAAGAATCCTGGTTACAGCCTTGAATCATATACTATATTCAGTAATAAACGTGTTAAAGTCATTGCCGACAGATCAATTTGAATTTTCCTGTTCTTAATAATCTATAACGTTGTACAGAATATTTGCTGATTTTTAAAAAAAATGTGGATAAAAATAAGCTTTGTTGATATTTCAGTTGAAGTTTATTGTGTCGATCACATATTTAATAGCTTAAAATTTTTAAAAAAGTACTATAAAGAATCATCAACTTACTAATTTTGTTTCTTAAAGGGTAATTAAAATTAGTCATTAAAATTAGTATTTTCATTATTTAAGGTTTAAGCCTCTTCTATCTAAGAGTATCTTACTGACCTTATTATATATTAAGAAAATAATGAAAGAATAAAATTATTCTAAACAGCAAATATAAATTAAACAAGATATTGAAATATTATTTAAAATACTTCAGTATACAAGTGAATATAAAGTATATATTCAAATGTACAAAGTTTTTTGCCTTATATTTTTCTAACATACCTTTAATAAATGTTTAAAAAAAATTAAAAAATCAATATGAAAAATAAAAAATCCAAGAAAAACCATAAAGCTTAACATGAATAATAAAGGAGGGTGGACTAGATAATTTTTATCCCAATAATTTAATATTATACTGTTTATAAACTTTTAATTAAGAAATATGGTCAATTTATAGGAAAGTATATTTTTGCTGTCTTAATTTATTTTTAAAGTTACATTTTTAAAATTATGTTGAAATAGCATCTTTTAAAAAAGCATTTTATGATATGACACTTATATTTTATTTTCCATGAACTAGTTAATGATTTTTATTTAATATTATTTTTATTTTATTTCTGTAATGTTGCTGGTTTAAAATACATTATTTAAAATTAATATTTTCCTCCTGTAAAACAGCATTTAAACTTAACGATTGTTAGTTGATAATATTTGCTTGCATAATAGTCATCTTTTGTAGGTTTTTACACACGTTCTTTTAAATATTTCCCATTTTTCTGTTTCATGTGCATTTCCTCATTTTTCACTTTTCAGTAATCAAATGGCTGTTATTCATTACTCTGTTTAATATTTGCCAACCCTGATTTCTCTATTTCAGTTAAATTTATGAAGGTCAATAGGATGGATCAACAGGTCAAAAGAAACTTCCATTTGAAAAAAACAGAGGCCTACAAATTAATCTTAGGTGAGTTTCTTTATTCTTGTTTCAATTTTTTATGTTGTCAGTTGTAATAATATTTTCAACCAATTTAAGAATTTCATTTGGTTTAATGACTTTAGTTTTTGAGAAAAATCAATCAGTATTAATATTTATTTCCTTTTTTATTCACTTAAAAATTTCCTCACTTTTTTTTAAACTAGGTTTTTGTCAGGAATAAATTTAAAATTTTTGTTTTAAATTAATGGTTAGAGATCTTACATTACAAATTTAAATTGAACCTATTAATAATTTTAGCGTAATTAAATTTAAAATTGTGTGAAATGTAACAAACTACAGATCATGAATGTTATACCATGTTTGATTACCCAAAAGTATGGCTTTTATTTAACTGTGCATTTTTTGTTAAAAATATTAGTAAAATAACTGTGCATGGTTGTTTTCTTAACAAAAATTGGAAAATCACAACTGTTTCGAAAAGAACCGTTAAAGAACAATTCAAATTGTTTAAAAGGGAACAAGAGCAGATATTAAGTGTTCACAGAAAAGAACAAATTTTCCCATCTCTACTTTATGATGTGTAATACATGACTTTTTTTTTTTCTCTCGGAAATTTGCTTCCAAAATTTTAAGGATGTAAAACTTAACATTGTAAGTGAAGCAATGAGTCAAAATTTCGAAAGAGCTAGAGGTAAACATTAATAACACTATTTACAGTCAAACTTGGATAATTCGAAGTTGAAGGGACCAGAGAAAAGTTCGATATATCCAAAAATTCGAATTACAAACAGAAGAGATAAATAAAAAAAATATTAACTCCACGATCAAAGATTTAACACATAAACTTTATCTAAGAATACTGCTACATTTTAAAAAATCAAATTGAACATTTTTTACTAGCTTAATTATTCATCACTTTAAAAAAAAAAAAGGCAGATGTTTTTAATTGCTTCTGTGAATGCAATCTGAAAATGCAGACAGGTTTTGGATGATCAATCAATAGTGAATGGAGTAGGGAGGGGAGAGGGTAACATTAGAGGGACGACAGAAAAATCCTCGGAAATCAAAGCATAGTGACATTCCAACCCTCGCTTTTCTTTTCCTTAGAAAGACCGTTAAAATAAATAATGCACCTTAACTGAGAAAAGTCTCAAGAACAATTTTTACCGTAATATTTTAAGGGCAATCGCACGAAAAATTCGAATTACCCACGATTTTTTAACATTATTTTAATACAAAATTCTAGGGACCGAGCAAAAATTTCGAATTATCCAGAATTGACTGTACTTCCATGAGATTCCACATTCCTTATATTTCTCACTCCCTTTACCCTTATGTGGTGATATGTGACATTTTTAATTATATCTTTTTGTGCTTAGATTTAAAAGATTGAAAATAAATTTGTTACTGAATAATCAGAAAATGGTAATATTTCCTGTTTAAAAAATATTACATTCTCTTGAAAAGTGAAATGATCAACAAAATATTTTGTGAGAGCATAATTCAAAATTACTAACTGCTTTGTTGTCTAAACTTCGATAGTTTTTAAAGGATTGGCAAATTCAGTTAAAAACCTAAATATTTTAGCCCTTATACCATATTTTTAAAACTATTCATTTCTTTTTTGCAGAAAGAAAAGATCAGAGACAAGAGCAAGGAAAAATTGGACTGAAATGTTACCTGAATTGTAAATTATGTAAAATAAATTAATATTAAATGTTTATTGTGTGACTATTTATTGTTAATTGGACTGAAATGTTGTCTCAATTGTAACTGATGTAAAATAAATTAATATTAAATGTTTTTTGTGTGACTATTTATTGTTCACTGTGCTTTGAAATTATAAAGAATTTGGTAAGTGTAAATAACATGCAGGCTGAATATATTATGGGATGACACAATAGCTGGTGATAAAGCTTTATATTTTGCTGTGTAAAAACTAGACTTGCATTTGATGAAAAACAATATGGGAGGAAAAATTGGAATGTAAGGGGTGGGCACATGAAGCCTACAGAGAAGCATAATCAAAATTTAATTTATGATTTCTGCTCTTAAAATTTGCATAAATCTGATCAATTAACTTAATTTACAGATAAAACAGGGTTCCTGCAAACTTCCAAAAATATTTATTTTATTCTTCAAAATATAGTTCTTTTACATTAGAGAATATTTATCTTTGGAACTAAAGGACTAATTTATCAATAAAATAGAAATTTAAACAATTTTGGAACCTGATTTGATCAACCTTTCTCTTATATGAGATTGTGCTAATAGTTGAAAATCAAAGTTCTAATAAAATTTCCTCAATTTTTCTCTAAATTATTAAATGATTTTGATGTATTTTAATTATAAATTTGCAGAACTATCTCATTAACTTGTCTGAAAATTAATTATAAAAATATTTTAACAAAAATTTTCATTAGTGAATTCTAAAATTTTTTCAAAATCTCGTGAAGAAATTCTAGATTGATCTAAAAGAAATTTTAAAATACAAGACATTTTCTTAATTTTTATTAAAATTGTTTAATTTTGAATATTATAAAATTTTAAGTAATTGAATATTGTAAAAACTACTGACAATTTTAAAGTAAAAAATTCAGCAATGCTTTGTAGACTCGAAAAGAAAAGACTGAAACAAGCTTATAAAAGGCTGAAAAAAGTGGTTAAAAGGAAGCCTAAAACAAGCTTATAAAAGGCTGAAAAAAAATGGTTAAAAGGAAGCCTAAAACAAGCTCATAAAAGGCTGAAAAAAATGGTTAAAAGGAAGCCTAAAACAAGCTTTTAAAAAGGTAAAAGAAAAGACGGAAAAAAGTCTAAAACAAGCGTATAAAAGTCTGAAAAAAGGTAAAAGAAAACCCTGAAAAAATTCTAAAACAAGCGTATAAAAAGTCTGAAAAAAGGTAAAAGACAAGCTTAGAAAAAGGTCTAAATCAACCTTTTGAAAGGCTTGAAACAAGCTTGAGGAAAACCTGAGACAAGGTTAGAAAAAGTTCTAAAACAAGCGTGAAAAAAGGTAAAAGACAAGCTTAGGAAAAGGTTTAAAACAAGCGTGAAAAAAGGTAAAAGACAAGCTTAGGAAAAGGTCTAAAACAACCTTTTGAAAGGCTTGAAACAAGCTTGAGGAAAGCCTGAAACAAGCTTGTAATAAAAGCTTGGGGAAATCTTACTGAAAACCTTACAGACAACCTTGTTTCTTGTTGACTAGCTAACCTTTCCGCTACTTTACCGAAAAGGTTCAACCCTTGTCATGGAAACCTTTGTGACAAGCCTTTACCCTTGCCGACGACAAGGTTTCCAAAACCTTTTAGACAAGCTTTCTTTGCTATCTGGGTAATTATCTATTATCCTTTCTCTTCATATTTATTTAGATTTAATTTAGCTAACAGTCTAGATGATTTTTGAGGTGGTTTTCAGTGTAATGCCGATCATTATGCTTGTTTTACTCTTTCACTCGGGATCTCATACTTATTTTTCTGTTACGGTCTGTATCCTAATACACCGTCTTCGATTGAAAATATTTGAAATGAACTTTCTCTTTAAGGTGTGTGAAGTCCATTTTTGAGATATCACAGCGCATTTGTAAAAAAAAAATTAAATTTATTAATTGTTAATTAAATATAATAATAGTACAATTGTTTTGTTGTCTTTTTTGTTTATACATATTAACGAATTAATGGTATGATTGTGGATATGTGTGGGCCCCCATTGACTTCTGGCAACCATTATTTTTAGACCCAGTCCGCCACTGGTCATATTTGGTATTGATTCTGTTAGGATTGGCTGAGCCATCGTGTTATGGTTGTGGGTAAAGGTTGCTTAGTTGTAGACTCGAATGATAAAGCCATGTTAGCACAACAATAAATTTATTAATAACATTTAAAACCACAACTAAAATCGGCATTCAGACCGCACCTAGCTGAGCGCTGATATGAACTATTGGCACGAGTGAGAGGGAGAGAATGAGCCTTTTATGCTCAGATTGATGACAGTGCTTCCTACGAAACGTCACACCTTGCACAGTGCAGCTTGAAGTTAACAAATTGTGTTTGCATATTTGAATCACAACCGTATCCATCACAATTCCATTGTAGAAATCCTTGTGTTCGTAGAGTAACATCGAGGAAATTGTACAAACTTGCTCTTTCGCTTACACCCTTCCCTCATAATGTATATGCTTGAGGATAATTCTAATTTACGAAATGAGTGAAATTTTTTCAAAAGCAAATTTTTTATAACCGTCCCTAGTTAGTTTGTTTATATTAATTTATTTTAGTTTAAATCAATAAACAAAGTACGATCTAGGACATTTAAAAAAACGGGTTTTCAAACCAGTAAATGCTCAAACATATCGAGGCTGTCTGGTCACTTCAGGTAAAAAAAATCACTGAATAATAAAACGTTGTATCGTATTGTTTAATGCAGACTCTACGTTATTGTCATCACTACACTAATCAACGTTGTTAAACGTAAAATTTATTATGTAGTTTTCGCAACGCTTTAAACCTTAAACCCTTTAAACTTTTAACCCTTTAAAGGGCCATTTTTTTCTAGTAGTGTTATAGTAAAATGGCATTGGGATTGAGATTCATTTAAGAAAAGAAATTCATTTAGCATATTCGTTGACATTAATTTTTTTGATAATCAATTTTGCTGATTAATAATTAATTATCAAGTCCAGATACTTCGTTATGGTTTGAGAAAAGAAATTGGAACATCTAGGTTTTTGTTTCATCGGAAAATTTGTCGAGAACTTATCTAACTTTAAAAAAATCCATTTTAAAATTGATGAACTTGGTGGTAAGTATACTTACCATAGCCTTATAAAGGGTTAACGTTGTTGAATGTAGAATTTGCAATATTGTTCACACAGCGCTGTACAGTATTCGGCTTTTTAATGAAAAATTGTTCCAGTGAAGTTTATGAAATAAAATCTTAAATAAAATAAATTAATCTAAATCTAATATTTTTGGATCAAAATTTTCCTTTGGCTGTGAGGTACTTGTAAAAATTTTGATTTGGCATTCGGTATTCCTCGGTATTCAGTAGGGATGACGAATATTTGACGAACTGTTATTTTCTACGTAATATCAAAAAATCACAAATACCAGTGATGAATACTACTGTCAAAAAGGCGTGATTTAATCATTTGTAATTAAAAGTAAAGTGTTTTAATTTTTTTATTTGATTTTTTAATAAACTTTTCCAAGTTTTAGTTTATAGTTCTATATACTGACAATAGATGGCGCCATGAAAAGTTGCAGTGCCCTAGAACGTGAAACCGCAAGTACCAACTATTTCTTCCCTCGTATTACGTTTCTCTGTGATTCACATTTTCCTCCCCAATCACTTTTTCCCCCAATAGCAGTAGAAACTGCTATTGGTCTTGTATGATTGTCTTTCGGTGAATCATCCCTCTTGTTGTGATATGCGTTTTCGAATGATTGCATCACTTTTGTAATACATGTGACTGAAGACTTATCTATCGGATCGGAGATGGCGCAGAAGATCGTCTACACAGCTGATCGGAGTAATGGGTAGAAATCAGTTGAATCTGTTGTTACTTGTGTTTTGATAATTTGAAATTATTTCAAGAAAGTTCGGCAGAGCAATTAGGATTATGATAAACGATTGTACTTCTTTCCAACAATTGTTTTCATGTGTAGTTGGGAACTTAATTTCATTCTCTTAATATTTTTTAGATTGGACACAGGTGTAATTTGAATATAAATTCATTCTAATATGGAGATGCATGAGAATAATCCTTAATAATTTATGATATTTCTGAAAAAGATCAGATTGAAAATATATTAGAAAAAACTATATTATGCTGAATTGTGTATAGTTTTTCCATTATCTTATTATTAGCACTAAAAATTGTTGTTCTTGTGCATGTTTTTTTTTTAATTAATAAATACATTATTGAATCTTGAATACAGGTTAACTTACTCTTTCATGCAGGCTTATTTTTCCCATTTGCTTAACTTTTACTAATAAACTTTATTTTAAACTTTTTCGTAAAAATTAGAAAGAAATCTCATTTTTTCAGTTTAAAAGTTATTTATAAATGTTATTCCAAAAGCTGCCTGGGGCAACTGCACTAAACGAATATAAGTTAATATAAAGTTGTATCAAAATAACTGAAATAGAATTACACTTTTTCATGAATGCAATTTTTAATGGTAAATTTCTTAACTAAATTATCATTTTCATTAGTAAGGATATTAATCTTTATCCATTATAAATTTAGGGTAAATTATTTTGCAAAAATCCTATAATAAATAATATACATATGAAAACATTTATTGGAAAATAATCATTATATATAAATTATTTCCTCCCACCCAAGAATAGAAAAACAGACGAGTCTTCATTTAAGTACTTAATCATTTTTAAATACAGAAGTAAAAAATTTCAAGAAATATAACCATATAACATAATCCTAATTGCCCTGGCAAACTATTTAGTTAAATACTTTTAGAAGCTAACTACTTAGAAGTAATTTCAAATTGTAATCAAAATATGACATGATGAACAACAGATGTACAGATGATAGTATTTAATACTATAATATTTAATAAAATAATATAAACAGATATCCAATTATTGAACATCTTTTCAGTTAAAAGTTGCCCGAGTCAACTGCATTAAACAAATAAAAAGTTGTATAACATTAACTGAAATAGAATTACACTTTACATGAATGCCAAATTTTAAATGATAAATTTCTTAAGGAAATTATCATTTTCATTAGTAAGGATATTAAGCTTTATCTATGATCAATTAAGGTCAATTATTTTGCATAAATCCTATAATAAATAATATGCCCAACTACATATGAAAACATTTGTTGGAAAATAATCATTACAGATAAATTAATTCTTCCCCTTGAAGAATAGAAAAACAGATGAGTCTTCAATTAAGTACCTAATCATTTTTAAATACAGAAGTAAATAATTTCAAAAAATATAACCATATATCATCGATATATTAATACGTGAAGAAAAAACTTTGTACCCCCTTTTTAAGCACATTGCGAGCACGAAGGTGTGCGAGATTTGGCATAGTTAAAGTTCATATGGAGAAGGAGTACAGAAAGATAAAATTTATGTATAATATGTGTTACAAATACATTAAATTAAATAAAATAAAACATTCATTGTTTACGTTCACACACTATAAAAAATTAGCGGAGTGAATGATTTGTAATTGATTTAATCCCCCTGCATTGAAATCCACTCTAAGAGGGAGTTTATTTAGATTATTTATAAAAAAAACTCTTCGGAGTGAAATACAAAATGAGGATGATTTAAATCTGTCAATGTCAAACACGTATTAGTCTGTGGTCAAACAGTCGCACAGAGTAGAGATTATCGCTAAAGAATTTATATATAATATGTATTACAAATACATTAAACTAAATGAAATAAAACATGCATTGTTTACTTTGTATAAACATTGTATATTTTGTCAAATAGATATCAATATATAGATTGCTCAATATACATCTGTTGTAGAAAGAAAATTGTGTAGCAGCAATAGAATAAAATTCAAAATTCATTCGTAATAGAACAAAATTCAAAAAAAATATATATATGCAATGATTATAGAGGTATAATTTTTGACAAAAGAACCTCAATAACGTTCAAACTTAAAAATTTAATGAACTGCGGTCAAATTTCGACTGCTGGTCAACATCTAGTAATCATTATTGCTCTGGAAAACTATTTAGTTTACTTTTAGAAGAAAACTATTTAGAAGTAATTTCAAATCATAATCAAAACATGACACGATGAGCAACAGATATACAGATGGTAGTATTTAATAAAATAATATAAACAGATATTCATGTATTGAACATTTCCTCATTTTTTCAGTTAAAAGTTTTCTGAGGCAACTGAAGTAAACAAATATAAAGTTGTATAAAAATAACTGAAATAGAATTACACTTCACATGAGTGCCAATTTTTTAATGGTAAATTTCTTAAGGAAATTATTCTTTTCATTAGTAAGGATATTAAGCTTTATCCATGATCAATTTAAGGACAATTATTTTGCATGAATCTTATAATAAATAATATGCCCAACTGCATATGAAAACATTTGTTGTAAAATAGTCATTATAGATAAAGTATATCTCTCCCTCCCCCCCCAAGAATAGGAAAACGGATGTCTTCATTTAAGTACTTAATCATTTTTAAATACAGAAATAAATAATTTCAAGAAGTATAACCATATATTACAATCCTAAATGTCCTGGCAATCTATTTAGTTAACTACTTTTAGAAGCAAACTATTTAAAGGTAATTTCAAATCATTATCAAAACATGACATGATGAACAACAGATGGTAGTATTAAATATTATTATATTTAATAAATATATTTAAAATAATATTAACAGATATTTATTTATTGAGAATTTTCTCAATGTAAAAGTTAATAATAAATATTATTCAAAAAGTTGTCTGAGGCAACTGCACTAAACAAATATAAAGTTGAATCAGAGTAACTGAAATAGAATTATACTTTTACGTGAATGTGATCTTTAATTGTAGATTTACATTTTCATTAGTAAGGATATTTAGCTTTACTGATTCATGGTCAGTTATTTTTTATAAATACTATATGGATATTCACTGTGAAAAACTGTTATGTCAATTTGAAAACGGAAATTTTTATAAAATGCTAGATTGCTTTAGTTTTAAGATGCAAGAAATACCTTACCTTATATTTTAACAAATAGACTTGAAAATCTATACCCACAATGTCTTAAAAAATACTCTTTATAAATTATCAATATATATTATTTGCCCATGCATAGAAATTTAACTGTTCATCACTTTTAAAAGCACATAATACAATCCGTAAAAGGAACACATGTTCACATTCTTAACTGAAGTTAAGATTGAGTAAACAAATGAATAAATACTTAATATGTTATGCTAAAATATCCAGCTGATTAGCAGTTTACCACGGGTTCATGAAAAAGATATTTGGAGAAATGATTCTCAAGCAATGTTGATGCTTTGTAAATGAAGAAATTTTGTAGCATGTACTCACCATTATTGCATGTATATGCATAAATAGGTATAATGTTGAAAATAAACACAAAAAACACAGTTAAATGGAAAACAGCATATTTTATTACTTAGCAAAGCATACAAATGAAATTTCTAGTTGTAAAATTGCTCTACTATGTAAAAAAGATCCATTAAAACAAAAATAATTTCAATAGCTTAATGAACTTTTAAGACTTCAATGGCAATTAAATAGAAAAGAAAACTGAACTTAAATTTGAAAAATAAAATTTAAATTTTCATTTTACATTTGTTTTTCCTTTTCCTAAAACTTAGTATTAGAAAAAATGTATAGTAATCTGAGAATTCCAAATTTCATTCTGCTTCTTTAAAATAGCAGGTTCATAAATTTATATGATGAAATAAAATATCCTGAATTTTTATCATATACATAGAATTAAATATAGATATTTTGGATAAAAATATAAATAATAAAAGCATAATGAATAGAAAACACAGTTGTGAAATTTCCAGATGAAGCCAATATTTTAATATAGGGAACTTCAATTTCTTTCAATATCCTTTTTTAAAAAAGCCAATTATTACATTTAAATTTTCTTTGGTAAGCAACTTCCAATATAATTTGATAAAGCAAGCATACATATAGAAAAGATCAATAATTATGAAACATTTAAAGAAATTATTCAGAAAAAAATACTATTAGCTGATTGAAATATAGTAATATGAAAAAATTATACAGAGATACATCCAGCTATTTCAAGAAAATATATTACAAATGTAAGGCAATTAGAAAAATGCTCTTACAAATGAACAGATCATCTTGTTAGCTTGATTTAAATAATGTTTTCTTCTTTCTCCATACCTAATCTCCGAGTTTATAAACCAAAGCAAGCTGAACAATATAAAATAAATACACACCATCTATTTTTATAGTAGAAATAAGTTATTCAAAAATGCAAATATTTTAATTTAAAAAGTATTTATCAAACAAAACATTTACACACAGGGAATACTTATGCTGTCTGCTGGTAACTAAACTTTTCATTCTTAGTATACTAGTATTATTATCAACTCATCCTTATTATCAACTCAATTTCAAATAATGAAAGCAATTATATGATCTTCCTATTGCATGTTACTCAGTGTAAATAGATTCTAAAACAATTTTTTTTCCCTTCCAAGCAAGTGCAGTTTACAAAACAAGTATATATACGAGAAGAAAAAAAAATATGCAACTGAACTAAACTCTCGAGAGTTTAGTTCAGTTGCATATTTTCAGAACAAAGATCTTTCTGTTTAGTTTTTTTGGGGGAAAACCATACAATTTTTACTTGCAGTTATATAAAAACATAAATGCAGTTATATTTGAAATACTTCAGTTGTGAAGCAATTCTTACTTACAATATAATATTACACACACAATTTATAAATCTGCCAAAACTGGCTCATATAATATAGGTATAATAATGTACAATAATCTATGCTTTCTCCTAAAGTTTCTTTCATTAAAATAGCATATGCAAAACATACAGTTATCAACTACTACCACTATTACAACATGGGAATTGCCTAATTTTAAAACAACGACATGGAAATCTACAATTGCAATGGCAAGTCTTTATGAACCTATTATAAGCATGGAAATTCAACTGCACATCACTTTAAAAGTATATACTTTCCGCAAAATAAACACAAGTTTACATTCCAAACTCAAGCCAAGAGTGTCTAAATAGCTAAATACTTAAAAAGTTACTGATTGCAGTATGTTTCGTTGATCAGACTATTAGTTTACAAAAAATTTTAATGTATATATACACTTGAATAAAAAAAGAATCCTTGGTGTTTTTTTTAACTAACAGTTATTTGTTCATTAAATCACTTTAAATCTGAATAATAATATATAAATCGGCAAAAAGAAAAAAAAAAGAAGGATCGCCAATTAAAAATATGTTTGATCTCGCAAGCTACATAATTAATTCCAAAGTAAACAGAGAGCACATAGCACGTTACGCTATCAGTAATTTTTTTTTAAAAGTATATATACCATATGTTACAAACAAAAATATATTCATTGCAGAAGAATCAATTAAAAAAAACTATTTCCATGCAACTCAAAAATCAAGTACTTCGAGTTACGAGAACACATAACATAGCATCGGAAGCGGTTTTGATCCCGGTATTATCGAATTACTTAGCTGTGACTCTTCCTTCACTAGTGTCAGAAACTGTGAAGTAGCAATAGGAAGCCTAAAAGCTGTGAAGTAGCAATAGGAAGTCTAAAAACTGTGAAGTAGCAATACGAAGGTTAAAAACTGTGAAGTAGCAATATGGATGTTGGTAAAAGACAAGAACTGTGACGTCGAAGGTCGTCTTCAGATTCAGTGCAGTGATTGATTACTATTGTGACCCCCACCAAGGCGTTCTAAACACCCCCTTCAAAAGAATTTTTGCAGGCGCCATCTGTTGACACTATAAACAACTAAACATTAAAACTATATAGAACGCGTGTATTAAAAAGAAATAATAATTTTTTATTTAAATTTTTTAGAACACTTTACTTATATTTAACAAGATTTTTTTGAAAATTAAAGGTGTGATTGAAATAACAGTTATTTGGCATAGATATTTAAAAATAGCAATAGCAAAAATATTTGTTACTCAAAAAATCGTGGATTATGCATCCCTAGTATTCAGAATATTGTTCAATATTGCCTAAATATTTTACAATATTGTGGGTACTACTTGGGTTCATAAGATATCTTCCTAGTTTGATGGAGAGATGTCTATAGATATTCTTTTAAACGAGAAACGCAACTGAAGGATGGCTTCCACATTTCGTCTCAAAATAATCTAGCTACAGAAAGAGTAATTTTTAATTATTCATTAAAATTATATTATTTTAAGAAAGTTTTTTTTAGCATCTTTTAGAATAATCAAGAAATTATTAGAGGTAAAGCCGACAAATGGCGGGAAAACGAGTGAAGTGAAGCGTGATTGCCTGCTATTGGAAGGCGAGAAAATATGGCTGCGGCTCTTAAGTGTTTGTAGTAGATGACCTGATGGGAATTATGTGTCAGACGATCAGTCATTGTATCCGATAAAATATTTATCTTAAAAACCAGTAATACTGATTCGAGTAAGGCGGCTTAAATTATCTGGAAATAAAAATTGTTTTCATATTTAATTCCATGAAAGCATTGAATCGTTTACGAAGGTAAATCATACCCACTGTCTTGCCTTTATTTATTTATTTGTCTTAGCTCTTTTTTTTCTCTGTTGTCACATTTGCTTGTGTGATTTTACTATTTTCATAAAATGTAAATCGTCTTCTTGTAAATATTTTCAGTGTATGATATATAAATATCGTTACCATGTTTTTTGGGTTGAGATCTAGACACAGGGGAAAGGTATTGGAAGGTCAAAGTATAGTATAAAATTCTAAAAGCTGCCTAGTAACAACCCTCTTTCATAAGACAAGCACAGAGTCTGAAGTGCGATTTGAAAATTGTATGACGTCTGAATACAAAGAACATATAATTTTTATTAATGTTTTAATAATTCAAAATTATATTAATAAAAAACAGATTTAAAACTAAACTGCCAAAACTTTTAATTTTCCGTTTGAACTGGGGCCTAGATAAAGAGGCTCATCTATAATGAATGTAAGCAATGAATTTTCTTTCATTGGTGGAATGATGTCAGCTTTTTTGAAAGCATCAGATTTTCTCTATTACAATCAAATTTCTCTCTTTCCGCATTCACTGGTGTAAATTCAGATATTTTGAAAGTCCGAACATCAGCTTGAAATCCAGATGTATGGTAACCCTATTTATAATTCAATGAAGGTATAGAAATACTAGGTTTTTATTAATTTTAAATGACTGATAAATATAAAGCATTCTATCAGCTTTTTAGAGAAAATGAATCTATGTCTTTCATTGTTCAGACAGTAAGTGCCTAGTAATCTTATATTGGAACTTTTAGAAGATATGTTACTCAATATGTAGGGGAAAGTGGGGTAAAACCAGATACCTAAGGTTTGAAGGCCTGTTGGAGCTAAACTATTCGACATACAGCTTGTCAAATTTTACTTATTCATTATTTATCAGACTACAATATATCTCTCAAGAAAAGTGTTACTACCTTTTTCACTAATCATTTTTTTGTAGAAAAAGTCACAGTAGTGGGGTAAAACCATGTTTTTTTGTAGAAAAAGTCACAGTAGTGGGGTAAACCACATGCTAACTCTATGGGAAATTAGGGAAAATGGTTAAACTAAAGTTTATGGTGCTCAGCCATTTTCCCTCCACCTTGGCTCATCAATTCCTTGCTGCCAAGTGGTAAACGGATTGGCGATGTCAGAACATTTGTTTTGGTTGTGCAGAAATGTTCCTATTTGTGTCTTGTTCGCGTTGGAATCGTTATATTTTTGTTTCGCACTTCAGCGCCTCGGTTTTATTGGTCAGGTATGTGCTATTTGCGATTTCATTGGTTGATTTCCTTGAATTTCAATAAAACTTCATTTTTAATTTCTACATTAGGAATTCGATGTTTTGAATTTTCACTATTTGGTTAGTGGATTTGTTTCGACCGATGGGGTTATAAAATATGGCTTCGAATTCTTCATCGTGATGCAATTCTTGCTCATTAAGAATGTTTTAAGGTAGGAACTGATTTTGGAATTTTTTTGAAGAAAGGTCTCTTCCTAAAATTCAAAGAACAAGCATAGCTACTGGTTTCTCACTTTGCTGAAAGCGAAGCTGCTGATGTTTTAAATTGAAAAAATTTGCCCGGAGCCCACTTGAGATACCGCAGGCATCGCATGCGGAAATTCTAATTTTTGGAATTAAAAAAAAAAAAAAATTGATTCCAAACATTCAATGAACAAGCATTGCTACTAGTTTCCCGCTTTGCTGAAAGTGAAGCCACTGGTGTTTCTTTAAGTTTAAAAAATTTGCCCAGGATCCACTTGAGATGCTACAGGCATCATGTGTGCAAGGGAACAATAAAATGCTCATTGTGCACCCAAAACAAATGTTCTTACATCGCCAAGCCATCTTGCTCTTGGCAACAAAAAGTAGGCGATCATAAATTGGGAGGAACGTCTGTGTGCCATAAACAGTAGTTTTACCCAGAAAACTAAATTTTCAATGGAAAAGTAGTATATATTTTTTTATTTTATGTGACAATTTAAGAATAAAGCAATTTTCTAAGATTTAACAATAGTTATAATAGTTGACAATTTAATAAAAAAGACAATTTTTTAAAAAATTAGCAATAGTTGACAATTTAAGAATAAAGACAATGAATTTAAAAATATTTGTAAAATTCATATCTAAATTAGTGTTAAAATCTGTATGAATTAAATAGGGAACCTAGTAGTGTCACTAGTGCATTGAAACACTGCTGGTTTGGAAATTACAATAAAACAGAATAGCGACGAAGTAAAATGTAAGAATCTAACAAATGTTGTATAAAAAAGGAAATTTGAAAAACGTAAATGACCTACTGGGTTCTCCTACTATTTTAATGATTCAAATCCCAAAAGCATAAGAAGAAAAATAATTCAATCCAAAAGCAAAAGGAGAACATTGTGTGCTACGTAATTCTTTCTTCTTTAAAATTCAAGCTAACAGACGAGCTCAGTCCAAATGTCGATGCGTTAAATAAAGCCAAATGATTGCAAAGCCTTCGAGCAAAAGATTTTTAATTCTATATGTGTTTTAACTTTTATCTGAGAAAAAATGAATAAAAATTATTTATTTGCAAGCAAGGAAATATTGAAATAAATAAATTTTAATTCTTTTTAAAATTTTGACTAAAATAATTCTTTGTATTATTTGAAATTATCACAAAAAAGAAAATATTGTAAATCGGAATAAATTGGAAATGCTTTCCATTGGATCATTTGATGCAAAGGTCAAATAGGAATGGCCCTCTCAAACTACCAACTATCTCACAAACTAAGAAAATCCACTTGGGTCGGGTATCAATAGCTTCCCCTAGTACCCGGTTTTATCCCAAGTGCAGAGGTTATAAAAAGCGAAATAGAACTACGCAATTGTTTTTATAAATCTTTATTTTTTGATTGGATATAAATCCTTAGTAAACACATAATAAGCTGGACTAAATATAGTGTTTAAAATTGAAATGATTAACAAGTAAGGATAGTTTAAAAAGAAACAAACATTGGAGAGTTGACATCATAAAAGAAATAAACCTTCGCAGACGAAGTGAATTTAATAACATGAAAACTATGACCATTCTTTTTTCTTCACTAGTGGAGATAATTCAGTTTTTTTCCACTAGAAAGAAGAATTAATAACGCCAAAATCAAAGTATCCGGTTTTACTCCACTCTTCCATACACAAATATTGTAAAATGTAATACATTACAATTTTATATGAAATTAAATAAATATATATCAAAATTAATTTGAATGAAATTTAAATTAATTTATTAATGAATTTTGTAACTCAAATTTTTAATAGAATAAATTTTGTATTACCTCTCAGTATTACCTTACATGAGGCCACCTGTGCTCTATTTGAAATGGAGGACATTTTCAGATATTTTACTGTCTATTCTTCTTGTAAATTATAAGTTTTGCTGTTGGACTTCGGAACACGGCATAGCCATCAAACTTGAATTTTTTAAAAGGGTAACTCACCAGGTTTGGAAGGATTTAACAAGGTTAAGACCTAATTGTTGGCCATAGTTTCATGAATTTGGCAACAGAACCTTACCATGCTGTTAATACAAAAATATTAGTATTATTAAATGTAACAAGAATAATTTTTCAAACTGCACTTTTATAATGCATAGACTGAAATGCAAGTGTTTGCTCCTTAAACATTGATATGGGATGCTTACTAAATGCTATATGTTGATTACATGATCTTAAGTTAACCCATTTATGTTGTTTTATTTATTATACCATGTTTTCTGAGTGTATTATAATAATTACTCAATTATTTTGTAACCTCCTGCCTTTGGTGACCATTTGACTCACCAGGAATGTTGGTTGTGTTTAATTTCATTCATATCTTTTATACATGAATGGTTCATTGCAACCTTAATAAAGTATTTTTAAACATCAAAATGTGATAACTATTTCATCCGTGCTATTCTAGTAGCCTCACACCTGTTATGTTTATTGTAATGGAATCAAGTTGCATGATGTCACAATCGCATGAAAAACACAACTGCCCATGTCAACTAGCATTGAATTATACATTGTCGTATCAAGGCCGAATTGAAACCTGTAAGGGCCCTCTGACAAAACAAGTTTTGGGGCCTCCTTTCTTTCCCAACTTTCAAAAGCAGATATTTTTTATTCATTTTAATTGAATCTCTATACAAACGGTTCTTAAGTAACAAATATTACAACAAACTGAAATTAAAAAAAAAAAAAAACATTTAATTACGAGTCACCTTCGAGAGAGTTAGTTTTAGTATGTTGCATATAAAAAATTAAATTTTTGTAATTTTAAAAAATGGTTAAAAAAAATTACATAACTTTTTTTAAAGCATTCTAAATACCCAAATATAAAGTTTGCAAGGGATTATGAGTTGCAAGTCAATCAGCCAGTTGAGAAAAAAAAGATTTGAAAGCATGAAAAAAATCCAAGAAGATGTTCTGAAATTTAAAAGATGCTTGATTTTATTTAGAATAAGTTTGAATACATGGTCCTTATAGATCAAATGAAGGTATAAAATTAGATCACCCTGAAAATACCGAAATCTTGTATTTGAAAAAAAAACTTAAGGACCCCTAGGCAATTGCTGATTTGATAAGCTGGCCCGTGTCTTATGTGATAATGTAATCTCATTTTCTTCATATCTACAGTAGGGTGGATCGAAAATTTTTTTTTCAGAATTTCAAATCCTACCTATACAGAAAAGATGTTCTATGGTATATAGATAAATGGAAAAATAAAATTAAAAATTAAATTTTAGGTTAAGAACCGCCGCAAAGGGGTTGAATGTTTGAAAAAAATGGAAAAATACCTAATTTTGATTATACGATTTTTTAAAAAAAATTATTATTAATCAAAACCTACCTATGCGGAAAAGATGTTCTATGGTATGGAGATTAAGAGAAAAATAATAAAAAAATTTAAATTCAAAATTTAATAATGCTGCAAGGGGGTTGGATTCTCGAAAAAAATGGAAAAATGCTGAATTTTGATTATACGATTTAAAAAAAATATTATTATTAATCAAAACCTACTTATGCGGAAAAGATGTTCTATGGTATGGAGATTAAGAGAAAAATAATTAAAAATTTTAAATTATAAATTTAACAGTACCGGAAGAGGGTTGAATTTTCAAAAAAAAATGGAAAAATACTTAATTTTGATTATTGATTATACGATTTAGATTCGAAATAATTGTTTTTTTGCAATATAAATAACCAAAAGAGATGAGTAGTGAGTAATATAATGTACATTGCAACATTTTATGACTCAGTTCCCCCTCCCCACACCGTCAAATCAGTCCGGTTAAAGAACTAGAGCAGTAGGCAATCCCATCTTTTTTCTGTCTCCTGCTTTATCCTCCCACACCTCCATAAGTCGGAAGTGGTACTTCATGGAATCTTCCCTACAGTCACACCTGTAGTGACAGAACGCTGCCCCGTGCCTGATGCCATGACAGCAACTGTGCTTTAGCTGCATTTAGAACATTGGACCAATTTGGTATTTCCGGCCGAGCAGGCGCTGCCATCATAAGATACTATGACCGTAAATGTGCCAAAAATGACCCAAAGCAACACAAAACATTAAATAAAAAAAGTTTTAGATTAAATTTTAAAATTCCGGCTTCGAGGTTCATTGAGTCACCATTATGACTACCTGTGTGCCAAATTTCATGGTTGTAAGTGTGATAGATTCATCTGGACACCGCGCGTGCACACACACACACACACAAACATTGCCCTTTATAAGTATAGATTTATCAAAATTTTTTTCTTTGTTTCATATATTTATGGTGTTGGAAATGTTCTACACATAAATGTTATGGAAAATTTGTAAGTTGGATCAATTCTTTCATCCATTCTTTGTTTTGAATTAATTGTGATTTTTTTTTCTCCATTATTTAAAAGTGGCAATAGAAATATTAAAAATTACAACACTAATGTGTGCAAAATACAAATGACCATACAATGTACAATGCCACAAGTACATATGAAGATTTAAAAAGTACTTGAGTTTACTTTATGTACTTCTGCTGTTACAAATGAAAATTCAGTTTGTGGAAAACAAATTTCAAAGATATACAAAAAAATTCTTTCATGGCTATAAATGCAAATCTTTCCAATTGTATTGTGTTTACTGTCTTTGTGTATACAAATTAAATTATTTTCTGTTTTCATTCTATCTTTCTAAGAAGTAAAGTTTAATAGAAATGAAGTCAAGTGTTTGTGGATTTAAAATTCTTTCTTTCTTTATTGGCAGAAAATATATTGAATTCACAAATTCAGTATATTGCTTTTAAAAGACATCAAACTATTAATGAATGTAATAAAAATGCATTGCTATTGAGAAATATTCAACATTTTTGTCTTTGAAAAATAAATTTCAAAATGATATACATTTTCCCACCTCTCCTTTATGCTTAAAAGATAGAAGAAATATTGGTTACTTTGCTTGAGAACAATATTGATAGCATTCTTACTCCCATTTTAGTTCTGTTCGTTTAAAGTAAAGCTTAAATGTTATTTTACATATTCATATAACTTGAATATCAAGTTTAGGTGCTTAATAGATGAACAAATTTCCTGTACAAATATTTTATGGAACATTCTGAAGGAAGTTCTTTATTTCCTGTTGTTCCTGCTAAAATTAGCGAAATAAAAGAACTGCACTGCAAGTTATGTGGTTGCTACATTTTTAGAGATAACATTTCATGAGGTTAAGATTGTGTAAATTTAACTCTTTTTAGACATTTCTGTTTATTTTCAATTTCTGAAGGTTTGGCATTCTGTTATGCATTCATTTGTTTCTCCCCTCAGACTAATGCTTTACATAATGGTAAAAGAAATTGGTACCATTCATTTTTCTAAAAACTTGAGGTACAACTATAGCATATTAAACTATTTGTATTTGAGATATAAATTCTTTTTATATAGGGTGACGCAGGGTACTAATTCACAATTACCATGTTTCTTTGGTAAATAATGATCACCTAATTTTTATTTGTTAAAAAACAAATATTTATGAAATTTGAGATATGGCAAGAAATCCTTGAATATTTTATTTAAGTATAACTACATTTATACAATTATTATTTGCTGTTTAGTTTATCAAATTATCCATCTTTTAAACTGTGTACTATTTACTGACATGACACATTTCTGCGGAAACGCGCATTTCCGCTTTTTCGGCATCGGATTTTATCATTCTTAATTTTTTATTATACAGGGTGTTCATTAATTATTGTCGGGGTTTCCGTACCTCATAACTTTCGAATAAAAAATATTACGCAAAAACCGATTACTTATTCGTAAATTACAACTCAAAGAATTTTATTAATGATATTAAAAAGATTAATGAATTTGCACATGGCTGCCCTTCGTGGCTCGTAACACATCGAGACGAAATTCGATTTCCCTCCAAGTGTTCTCCAGCATTTGTGGGGTAACATTTTGGATCGCAGTAACAATTCTGCGCTTCAGTTCATCAAGGGAGGGCACAGGGGTCTTGTACACAATGTTCTTGACAAACCCCCAAACCAAATTTAGTTTCGAAAAACCACAATACACACATTGCTTTTTCTTGCACGGTCGCCATTTTTATTTATGACGTCATAATTACCCAGACTGCAAATGCGCTAAGATCGCATTGTTGCCAGGTAAAATTCTTTGAGTTGTAATTTACGAATACGTAATCGGTTTTTGCGTAATATTTTTTATTCGAAAGTTATGAGGTACGGAAACCCCAACAATAATTAATGAACACCCTGTATAATAATTCAACAATATTTTTAATATCTTAAGCACTTTTTGTATAAATTTATTTATTTTATTGTTAGATTAATTACACTTATTTTACTTTTCGGTATTTATGTTTGACACGATTCACTATTTATGAAGTTCAGCTTTTTTTGTTCCAAGCCTGTGTCATGTCTGTACTTGCCATTTCAAAGATGGGTTCCTAAATATCCACATTTCTACAAAGATCCTCCTCCCTGTCTTAATAATCAATATTTTGTGTTACTTTCTTTTTATTTTATATAAAAATATTGTTAACTTTTGATTAGGTGTTTCATATTTACTGTAAACATTAAAATTAATTACAGTGAACTATATCAAATGCCGCCCGTATAGATGGGGTAAATCCTGATCATTGTCATTTCTTGTCATAAGTATAATCAGAAATAACTAATAAATATAATTTTAGTTCTTATATTTCTTAACTATAATCACTATAAAACATATTTTAATTGTAACCAGAATTCTGTTTTATTCTATATGTAAACAAAAAAAAGTGTTCTGGTTCGCATCATTTCTGATTTGTCTTAACTTGCTTGTATCTTGATTCTTTGCAGATTTTTTAAGTGATAATTTTTAAGCTTATTCAATTAGCCTGATAAATATGGTGAGAAACTATAAACCTAAAAAAAGATACTAAGCTTCTAGAAGTCAAAATTAATGAAGCTGTTTCAAAGATTAAAAATGAAAGTTTCAGTGTGAGAGCTGTTGCTATAGTTGTTGAAATTCCCTTCTGTACTTTACACTCTCACTTAATGAAGTTAAAGAATCCGTCAGTAGTAAAACATGTGGGAACCGTTTCCTATATTCCTGCAGAACATGTGAATGAGTTGGCTGCTTGCTTAAAGAGTGTGGCAAGAAGGGGATTTCCTTTTACTCACAAAGAAATTAAAATAACTGTTTCTGATTTTGTAATTAAAAATAAAGAAGGTACAAATGAATTCGCTGTGCCCTTAAAAACAAAAATATTGTTGCTTCAAAGATAATATGCCTGAGGAAGATTGGATGAGTTCATTTATGAATAGGCATAATCTATCAGCAAAAAAGCCCAGCATTCTCGAAATATCCCAAACATGACAAAATTGAAATAATAAATGACAAATATATTTGTTATGATCCTATATCCTTAAATGGAACTGACCCATTCGCTGTTGACTATGCAGCAATAAACAATGCATATAAATGTTATAAAAACATTTTCCAAAGATTTTTGGAAAATTCAAAGTGTTAAATTTTGTTGCTTTTTTCAAATAAATCATCTCATCAGCTAGTTAACTAGGTCTTGTTGGTTTATTTAATTGATCTAATGGTTATACAATAGTAATTTATTAATTACTATTGTATAACCATTTTTAAAATGTCTCTTCAGTAAGAAAACCCGAGATGATCAGTAATTACCCCGATCCAGGGGCAATTCTTGATCATTGAAAATTTAAAACGTTTTAAATTCTATTTTAATTTTCAAAGAAAAGAAGGCTGTATAGAACTCATCTCATAAGTCATCCAACTTTCACCAAAAATTAAAATTCTACTCTGAACAGTTTTTTCACAAAATGGATATTTGCATTTTTTGATCAGGAATTTCCTCATGTCACCCTATTCATTATCATTTTCACTCTTATAGTGCAAATTACTTCCTGTGACTCCCTAAATTAAGGTCTACTTATTCTTTTAAATAGAATTATGTTATTTAAAAAATCATTGTTAAACATAAGTTACAAAAAAAGTATAATAAGTATGGAAAGTTATGTATGAAATATTTTGGAAACATTATATGTGCATCAAATGATATTAAGTGATGCTGCACTTGAATGTTATATATACCCTTTAATTTTTATTTAAAGAATTTTTTTTAGCAAATTGATCTTCTTTTAATGTTTTGTTTAATAATTATGTAGAAGTTCCCAGTATGTGTTAGGATTTTAACAACTAACAAGATGCATATTTTTATGACATTGTTATTGATCTTACTAATTTAACAGAAATAACTGTATGCAGTTGCATTTTAAATCAGAACTTTAGTAAATTTCACAAATTTGTAATCTCTTTAACTTCAATTATTCCATTAAAAATATTGCCATGCTTTAATTTACAATTTTTTAATAAACAATCTCTTATTCCAAGTAAAACCAGTCAAACTTTTCACAACAAAAACTTTTTTGTTTTGGGACTAAGCAAGCAAATATTTACCACTTTAAAAATCACTTGGGTTATTGCAGCTTGTGTGCTCTCTTTCTTCTCACAGGTTGATTATTTTCTCTGAAATTCAAATTTCAGTTAAAGCTGGAAACAGTTGGCACCAGATATTATTTTTGGTCCTAAAGGCTTTCATTGATTTTCTTAACATAATATCAACTGCATTTGTCGTATTAGAATTCTTTTGGTAACAATGTATAGGGGAGACCGGGGTATAGTGGTCCTAGGGGTACAATGGACCACCCCCTATTATTAATTTTAATTCTGTTTTTGAATGTTTCATATTTTGGCACATAGATGCTACGCCTGTAATGCTGAAAAAATACTTGAAACCATGTGCCTATCTGCCAATTAAGTCATGTTATTCTTGACTGGTCTTTTAGTAGCTAAATGTAAATATAGCTAAGCATATTTTGTTTTCTGGATAAAAGAATTGTGATTCAGAAAACATTACTCTACACAATAAAAAGGTATGGTAATATATTATTATACTTAATGCAGCTAAAATAACTGAATATAAATTTTCTCCTTTTTTTTTTTATCTATTTGTTGTCAAAGTTCCACATGGGGTACAATGGACCACCAAAACTGAGATACAATGGACCATGGTTCATCCCCAGTACTGTATTCCCATATGCTTTTAAGTTATATAAGAATATGCAAATTGTTTTACTTTAATGAGTAAATTAACCATTGATTTTTAAGCGCAATCTATTTATTAAGCTCCAAAGGAGAGTAAACAAGATTTTACGTTATTTATTTGAGATTTTTTCTTGTTTACATTTTATAAACTTTTAGAAAATTTTTAATTCTTATATTATAGCTGTATTAAGGGAAAATTAAATAAAATATTCTGAATTTTTTAAAGAAAATAATGCTCCTATTAGTTTGTATCTATGGATATTATACATAAATTAAGTGTTAAATGATATAAAATTAATTAAAAAAGAGGCTAGTATTGTCCCATAAGAACATTTCCATAGATGACCAATATCTTGTAAATGCTCAAGATATTATTTTCAGTCTTCCGGAACCTACAATTTCACAGGAAAATAGGAGACTCTTGGTAACACAATTTTTTAATGTGTCGTTTGCCAACTTTAATACTTGTTAATGTTGCATTATATGTATTTACTGAAGCCATGAATAAACAAATATGATACATTCTATATTTTGAGTTATTAAAAAATTTACTGTTTTATTATATTTAAAAAAATTTACTTGTGGTCCATAGTACCCCATGCTGTGGACCATTGTACCCCAGCCTTAAGGTACAATGGTCTACTTTGTCACTTGTTACTAAAAATAGATATTAAAAAAATATAGATAATTATAGATTTATAGTGAGTGTAATATAAACCTTAATCTGTAGAGAATATGTATGCATTTTTTTCAAGCAAAAATTTTAAAAAAAAATCAGTACTTTGAGAGTAAACATTCAAGATTTACAAAAGTGGTCCATTGTACCCCGGTCTCCCCTACAGTGTTTAAAAACAGCAGTTAGAAAATATGTTAGTCTACTAGTGTCTGTACCATTAATACATTATTTCTAAAGCTGGAAAATTCGATAGTGTCAATCTAACAATATTTATAAAGCATAAATTATTATGCTGTTATTAAACTTATGCTCATTCGATTTTATACACATTACTTATTGTTAATCACTCTTTGCCTTTATTTATTTTTTGTTTGGAACCATTAATAAACAAAATACAGTGAAATTTGGCTAATTCGGAGATCTGGGCCATAGTAAAAATTTGAATTCAGAAAAAACTGGGTTTAAAAAGTGATTACAACTAGAGAAAGCGACAATTTTTAAGCTAAAAAAGACAGTAAAGATTTATTTTTTAATTCTTAAAAGTTATGATAATTAATACATGAATGAGCAGAAAGTAATTGTGACAACTGAACAGTATACTGGCACTTTCAATAAAACAGTTATGCAATAAAACTTTAAAATAAACTGTGCAGTTCTAAATAACAGTATTCATCTAATGTGTTCAAAACTTTTTAAATGAGAGTTAAATTTTTTATTGCTTTTTTGATTGAATACATTTTCACTTAAAACAAAATAGACATTGTGAGTACAATGTAAGAATGTATTTAATTAACCAAAAAATTCAAAAATAAAAGTTTTTTAGAAATTTTATTTTTGATTTCTGAATAAATTTGAATTGTACATGATATTTTAACATTAATAGGAAATTGAAAGGACTAGAGAAAAATTCAAATTACCGACAAATTCCTATTAAAAGTATTTGAATTTGTCATATTCTACCATGTAACTTTCCCATATATTCTACCAATTCATAATTTTAAGACCTTTGACCATTTGATGACGGCTGCATGCTTAACGTTACGAGTAGCTGTAACGGTCATCCTCAAAAGGTTAATAATTATTTTAAAGATAAGCGCAAAGCTTCTTTCTATTAAGATTTTCTCTGTGAAATATTATAATATGATGATAAAATGTGTGCAGATGGAAAGTCGTATTGAAGAGGAGTTTTCTTTGCCAGATACATTGGTTTCTGAAGATGGTCAGATGTGATTCAAAGATTGCGGGTCTCGTCATTGAAGTCAGGAATCTAATGCTGGTTCCGTAACTGCTTCTACTGGAAAATTATCAGTCATAGGTTTTCAGCCTTCTTTTGCAGTAAAAACCCATCCAGTATTAACAGTATGGAGGCTTCTACAATGGATGAGAAACATTTGGTTAGTGATCTCTGTACTGATCCTTCGAATGCTGAGACAGATATCCAGAGTTATAAAAAAAATGTTCATTGTCCAACTCCTACGAATGTGGAAGCTTTCTCGTGCGATGAAACATCTTTTGTGTGCGGGATGTGCCATAAACCATTTTCTAAAAAAAGGAATTTGATTCAACATTACCGGACTCATACAAAGGAAAAACCCTATTGTTGTGATGTATGCAAAAAACGTTTTTCTCGTAAAAGCCATTTGAATGAACATTATCAAACTCATACCAATGAAAAACCTTTTGTTTGTGATATATGTGGTAAATCATTTTTTCAAAAGAGTACCTTAAATGTACATTTTAATAATCATTCAAACAAAGGTAATTTTGTTTGTGAAATATGTGGTAAGACATTTTCTAAAAACAACATTTTAATTCGGCATTCCCGTACTCATGCAAAAGAAAATCCCTGTTCTTGTGATTTATGCTACAAAGAATTTTCTCAGGGAGGTATTTTAAGTCAGCATCCTTGTACTCATTCAAATGAAAAATCCTATTCTTGTAAAGTGTGCAGTAAAAAATTTTCTCGTAAAGATGTTTTAAATGAGCATTATCGAACTCATACAAATGAAAAGCCATATTCTTGTGATGTCTGCCGTAAAGAGTTTTCTCAGAATAGTCATTTAATTGTTCATTATCGAACTCATACAAACGAAAAACCGTATTCTTGTGATGTATGCCATAAACAGTTTTCTCAGAAAATTAATTTAAATGTGCATTATCGAACTCATACAAATGAAAAACCATATTCTTGTGATGTATGCCATAAAGAGTTTTCTCATAGAAGTGGTTTAAATGAGCATTATCGAACTCATACAAAAGAAAAACCCCATTCTTGCGGTGTATGCAATAAAGAGTTTTCTCACAGAAGTAGTTTAATTGAGCATTATCGAACTCATACAAATGAAAAACCCTTTTCTTGCGATGTATGCAATAAAGAATTTTCTCGTAAAAGTTCTTTAAAAGCACATTTACGTACTCACGGAAAGTAAAAACCTTCTTTTTGTGATGCGTGTGGTAGAAGTAGAAATTCTTTAAGAAAAGCAACCTGAATAGACCTTTATCGTACTCATTCATATGGAAAATCTCTATTGGTTTTAAATATTTGTTTAAGTCTTTTTCTGCAAAATTTACATAGCATTTGTTATTGCATTCCTTCAGAAAGGACTCTTTATAAGTGGAAAAAGAATTTGTGTGAAAAGCTTTCTTGAAAGATAATTTCATTTTGCGGCATTTCAACTGTCTCTTGTTGTATACTGTTATCTTTCATTAAAATGATAATACCGTCAGATGAATACAGATTGTGATGAAAGTTGGTGTGAAATCTCCTTTATGCTCACTTCATTATTTTTTTTACATATATGTTATTGTTCAAGTTTTTTTTTTATTATTATTTATGATCATGAAATAAGGACATTTTCAGAGATATAAAGCGGCAAAATTCGATTAGTCCCTGTCTTTTTTTTTTTTGGTTAACGGATGATGTACGAGGGCTGTTTTTTTAAAAGTAAGATCCTTTTCGGAATAAAAACGAAACAAGCAAAAAAAATTCCAAGAAAGCATTTATTTTGTGATATTACATACAATTCTCTATATTTCAACATAGTTTCATTGTCGGTTTAAACATTTATTGTAAAGAACAAAGAGTTTTTGTAATCTCCCTCATAGAATTCTGCTGCCTGTGATAGTAGTTAATTATTCGCAGTCGTTTTAAACTTCTTTATCAGTGTCTCAATGCCTGCCACTGAGGAAGGTCTTCAGATGGCGGAAGAGTTGGCCCTTGTGGCAAAAGTTCACTAACAAAACACCCTGCCTGTCCCGAAACACAATTGCCAGGATTTTGTGATTGATTGCAGATGGACAATCAAAATGAGATTCGGTGTCGACATTTTCCCGCCTGAACAATCTTACCCATTTCCTCACTTTACTGTCTCTCATTGCATTGTCACCGTAAACTTCACATGTCAGGTTATGCATATCCGCATTAGTGTTTTTTGCTGTTAAAAAACAGATGGCTGACTGTATTTCATAGTCAGTGGGGTGCTAGATTTTCTTAAACGTTTTAACCTCACTTTATGAAGCGAATAGTCTGGCACCGTGAATACGAATGGTGTAGGATTCTGTGCAAAGAATGCCGAGAATCTGCATGGACGGTGTTGACAAACAGTCCTTACTTAAAAAATAGTCCTTGTATTATGTCACCAATGCTTGTGATGCATAGATTTCAGTTTAAGTGTCTACTTTTTAAATGAACAACTGATGTATTACATTTTAAGAACAGAGTGCCTACTTTACTTATCTCTTTATACTTAATTTTCAATCAAAGGATGATTATATACTTTTATGAAATATATTTCTTGTTCATGTAGAATACAGATGAGGAAATAGATTAGATAATGACTTTTTTGTCCGCATTGAACTCATCATACGTATGATTGGCTATGGGTTTGAAGAAAACGTATCAGTGAAATTCTATGAAGCCAAATAATGCATCCAAAACCGCTCTTGCCTATAATAAAAGAAATTGCCAGTCATATTTTTATATATGTAAATGTTTAATTTGTTCTTTTTTCTGTACATTAAAAGTATTCATAAAAATTGCTTGGATTTACACTGCTATGCAAAATTTGGAAAAATTTCAATAAAATGTAATAGTTTGATTTGTGTTTGATTTTGATTTGTTTATTTTTTGCTTTGTGTGACCTTATGTGCAGGGTAATTCCAAAGGGTTCCAATACAGAGTTTTACATAGGTGTATGTAGTCAGGAAGGTCATATCTATATCTATTAAGCTATTGTTTAGCATTAAGTGAACTAGAAAAATGGAGTCATCGTTGTTTTGGTCAAACAAAATAACGACCGAGTTGTACAGCATTGCCATGGTGGCAAAAATGCATATAGTATAAAGGGCAGATAATAGAATATCACGAAAGTTTACCAAACATTCACATGCCTCATCATGGACTTCATATTCACTAAGTTTTTTTTTTTATGAAACTAACTTTTATGAAATTTAATATTAAGGACCACAATGAACATGGATAATAAAAGATCCAGTTTCATTAAATCCTTGGCACTAGTGCATAGGTGTACGTACTGGGATTCGTATGTCGGGAAATCTTTTACAGTGCAAACACTGCTATTGTCCTGTTTACTTTAACTATTCTATACAATAAATGCATGTCTGCCCTCTCAGCAATACTGTGCAACTCCATCCTACTTTTGCTACTGTTTTAACTGAGGTAATGACGGTCTGTAATTGCCCATTCAGCTTAGGCCAAACAACGCCTTTTAATACTCACGCATGAAGTTTTCGCATGTATTAAACTGTTTTTTAGTATCCTGGACCAGTAAAATTTGTTACCACCCTTTTGAATGTTTCTATTACGCTCTGAATAAATTCATTATTTTCCTAGATAGGTATACAGGGTGTCCACTTTAAACGAGGGCCAATAGCTAATTTTTAAACCAGTAGAGATAGGTATAAACTTCCAATTGGGAAAATGCTTTAAATGGTGATATGAATTATATTTTACTAGGGGGGGTTACACCCCTTACTCGCTCCGCTCGTCAACCCCCAAGAATCGCATTGTGATTCTTTTGGGATCACTACGTGATTTCAACTCGCTCGCCGTACAGTTATGAGTGTCTGCTAGTAATAGGAAATTATAAATACATTAATTACTAAATTAATAATTTATTTAAATTAATAATAAAAAATAAATAAATAATTTAAATTATTTGAAATACCATGAATTTTTAAACAATAACTAAAAACTAAATAATCAGTTTCTAAAATTAAAATTTTACCTTTATACCATATATATCTGTATATGTAAATGTTAGAAAGAAATTCGAATGCTAAAATGTATAATTATAAGATGTTTACAAATAAAAATTATTTTCATCAAACAGAAATCGGGCACTTAAAACTTCTTGGTACACACAATTGAATATTTCTTCAACAGTTTCATTAGCCGTAACTTCATTTCAACAAACTTCTAAATATCCACTCTTCTTAATGAATTGTAGCTCATAAAGCTTTGCCACATTTATACGCACTCACTGCAATAATTATTTATCCAAGAAAGTTATAACTTTTCTCTCTGGGTAGCTATTTATGTGTTAAAACCTCAGAAAATTTGAGTTTTCGAAAAATGATTTAACCCATTTCACAAATTTTTAGTTTAAAAAGGACAGCTTAAGGTGACAACTGGTTTTAAACACGTTCATGCTCACTATTCAAAATTATAACCCATAAAAATTATTTACTTTTTATCTTTATAAAAATAACGTTGCCTTTTTTTTTCAAAAGTTTTAAAAAATTCTAAAATTCTTGCTTTTTACACCAAAATTTTAAACGTGCTTTTTTCCCCCACTGAAATAATGATCAGAAAAGCTTCGCTACATGGATAAAAGAATAGAGTCCTGTCACATTTCAACAACTATGTTCTTGTAGCTCGGAAACTTCGCTCCGTACACAAAAACGCCTCGCTCTTATTTTGTTCATTCCGATTGGATCGTCTTGGAAAAGATTCCTCAACAGTTTCATTTGACCTATATTCTCTTTTTCGATGATTTCGATTTATAATTGAAACTGCACGACTTAAATTCATTTTCAAAAATTTCGTTGTCTTAGATCAAATCAAATCAAATTCGGCGAATCGAATGTAAATAAAACAAATTTGCGAGCTGTTGCCAAACGGCGATTAAGAAATTCGAACCTTTTTTTCTCCACGTAAGAGCATCTCCACGCATCATATATATATATATAGATGATTTTCGAGTACATGAAATGTGCTGCTAAAAATATTACGGATCTAAATTTTTATACAGTCGGGTAATTAATTCCCAGTCAAATCAACCAAAAAAAAAAGATGATTTTTGCCGTCAATGTTTTAGATTGTAATGGTATTTTGCTTGTTTGTTGTACTTACCTCCAAGATGAAAAATACAAATTTTCGGATTATTTGAACAATTTGTGTCCGAGTTATAGAGAAAATATTGAAAATTTCATGATCTTTAAGCGATTGTAACTCGAGAACACAAAATTCCCTACAAATACATGCTTTTATTGCCATTCTAGCTTTAATAGTTTCTGAGATAATGTGTCTCAAAGTTTGTTGCTATCTTGGATTTCATCCCCCCCTTTTTTAGTCTTTTATGAATATCTTGAAAACTATTCAATTTTCAATTGTATGCAATGCAATAAATTAATGATCATATGATTCCCTACAAACACATGCTTTTAATTTTTTTCTAGCTTTAATAGTTTCTGAAATATTTAAGGAAAACTAAAAAAAGCGGGGGTGAAATCCAAGATGATAGCAGACTTTGAAATCCATTGTTTCAGAAATTATTAAAGCTAAAACAAAAATCAAAGCACGCGTTTGTAGGGAATTTAAGTTGATTAATTTGCTGTATCACGTGTAATTTGAAAATTAAATAATTTTCAAGACATTCAAGAAAACCTAAAAAAGTTTATGAAATCCACGATGGTGCCAAACTGTGTGACCCATTATATGGGAAACTATTAAAGCTAGAAGAAAAATAAACGCATGCATTTGTTGGGAATTTCACGCTCTTCAATTTGTTATATCAATTGTAATTTGAAAACTGAATGGTTTTTGAGATATTCAAGAAAAACTTAGAAAGGGGGGGGGGATGAAATCCAAGATGGCTGCGCGAGCTCGCCCCTCAGGACCGGGGATTTTAAGCATGTTCATCAGGAGCCCCTCACTAACATGTGTACCAATTTTCAAAACCATATGATTTAATGTTTTTTTTTTCAAACCCTTCGTTGACTGGACTTATAATACAAATATTAAAAATGAAAATACTCTTTTCTTAATGATACCAAAGGAATACCATCATGAAATTTGGCATAAATGTTGCTAATATGAGGTTAAATAATTTTCAAAAAATTAAAAATTAGTTTTCTGAATTTTTAAAAATTTTAATTTTATTTTTTTAAATAAAATTTAAAATAGTAATAATTTGGTCATGTTATATATTTTATGTAACACCATAAAGAATTGAAAAAAATTACACAGATTTCAGCTCTCTAGGTCAAATAGTTCTTGAGTTACAATCGTTTAAAAATTATGAAATTTTCAAAATTTTAAGGTTCCATTACTCGGACACAAATCGTTTAAATATTCTAAAAGCTTGTATTTTTCATCTAGTGTACTACTTCTGAGCCAAAAATCAACAAAATCTACAGACTTGATGTCTCGGCCATTGGTTGATTTGACATGGAATTACCCAGTTCATCAGTCCTATTATTCATATTTAGTAAAATATTCTTGAAACTCTAACGATTGAAATAAAGTTACTCTTCTTCAACTAAAAATGACCGAGTTATGAAGCTTTGAATATCTCTGTTATACACCTTTTCAGTGGCCAACTCTAGGAAGATCCTTTAGTCAACACGGCCGTTGATTGGTTTAAAATTTTGAAAGTATATGCCTATCTAAGGTTTAGAAATTAGCAATTGGGCCACGTTTAAAATGGACTCCTTGTATATTCTTAGCATTACACTACGAATATTCTTAAGATTATCTATGAACAAATTCTGCCGTACCTTCGTTTGGAAAATTTGAAAGAAAAAAAAAAACTTTTACTGTTCATCTCTCTGTTATGATATTGAGTTTCCTTTCTAAGGATATCTGATCTTAATGACGGATTCTCAACTAGGTAATTTACAATGTCCTAAATATTAAGGAACATTTATCTCCATTTTCTCTAATTCTCTACTATACATAATAAATTTCCTCTGTTTGCTAAAAATATTATAAAGCACAAAATCCTCTTATCGTTTGCAACTCTATTTTTAATTTAAATGAGAATATCGGTAGCACGAAACAGTTTGTAAGTCTCTCAGATTCTCGAAAACTTAGACTATACCAAACAATTTTTAAAAATCTCTGAAAGTTAATTTTTTCTATGAGGGAATGAAATTCTTTAATGAATAATATAAAATTAATTTAACATTGCAATTCGAAGGTTAGTGAAATGATTTAAAATATCTATAATATTTTCATTTAATAGAAATGACAACACTAAGAATAAAATGAACTTTTCAATACATTTGGTGGTGGATCAGGAGTACTCCAAAATGTCGAAAGGCGATTTGAACCTTTTAAAAATTTTAATTAAACATATAAAGACGGGGTAGGGGCACACATTGTAGAAAACAGAAAAAGACTATCCAGAGTGGGCGATGCCCTTTACAATAATCAGTTTCTGTAGCATCATTACAAAGCGTGGTTGTCAATCATTACAGGGTTTATCCGAAAAGGATTTCGTCCTTTGTGAAAAGTAACATCTGTAGTAGATAGTGCCATCTAGAATACTTTGCAGTACTAGACACATTGATTTTAATTAATAAAAAATGAATTATTTAATTATCACCACAACTTTCCTTAAGCTTCCTAGTATTTGTGAGCAAAATTTGAAGAAAATCTATTCGGTATTTTGGATTTCTAAAAGCTTTCAAATTATTTATACGTTTTACTTTACTTTATATAGATATAGGGTAAGGTTGTTTAAGTCATTCCCCTAAGGAAAAAAAAGTCTACAAATTGCAGGTTTTACTAAATGAAGGATTAAATTTTGCATTATTCATAATTTCTATGTATATTGCACCTATTTATTACAAGTTCAAAATACGTGTACTATGTCTAAGGAAATAAACAAATTTTAAAGTAATAACATCGGAACGACTAAAGAAATCGGTTCTAAGTCTTACATTGGAAGCAAATGAAGCAAAAGCACTCTGTATTACTATTTTTTGGGTAAACTATTCCGTCTTTAGTTAATCCTCTGTCAACCCTTTTGGTTTTCAAATTCATAATGTTTCTTTATTTCTAGAAGGTGACATCGCAGTTTCACTTAATACTTTCGTTGAAATCCATTTTATCATTGGGTAATTTTCATAACTCCTCGTCCATATCTTCTTGTCTTTAAGTATTATCAGTACGTTTTGCCACGTTTATGGACCCTGCCTAAAAATTAGAAAAAGCACATTTAACATTGCATATTAAAAAGAACAATATTATCTTTCTATAAACGATATGTATATTTAGATGTACAAGACACGACTTCGTACGACTTAAGCAATGCCACATGTAAGATTTTAAATAAGCGTTATAAAATGAATAGAACCATAGCGTCATAATTACATCAAAGCAATTGGTCAAATAGTACAGAAAGATACCCTAAAAATTTTTTTAATAATATTTATTGCTATATTCTTACGAAATATGCATGGAAACTACCGAAAACTTATTTTTTCTTTGTGGTTAGTTTGTAACACATCGAAGCTCCCGTTCTAAATAATGGAATAAACATCGTCGATGTTAGTAGTCATCGCACTGCCCTCAGCGTTGCTGATTCGACGAAAACAAAGTCAGAATGGCATCGGTACGACTTGAGCAACCTGATCTTTCCTTCATTTAGATGACTCGTCAGGCTCGCAAGATTTTCGAAATTCAGTTTTATTTACTAGGAGTTTAACTCTAAATATTCGCACATATCCTGTAAATTGTAATATGAAAACAATGTTTAATATTGATGTCTGTTGAATAATTTGTCTTAAAAGATATTTTATTTGCAAGAAAATTTGAGCACTGTGTAGGATATTTTATGTCTTGCCCATTCGTTTATAGCATTTTTATTTTCATACTTTAATGCAGTAATTTGTTTTATGCGTATTATATACATTAGATAACATTTGCACATTTACTTTAATCTTTTTCAAAAGTTATTTTTTCTGCAGTAGAGCCTTCAGCTTTTATTGATTTTTAATATTCAGTTTTTTACTGCTTTTCTCATATTACAAGAAATTTAATCTTTTATATTGATAATTTCCGTACCACTATCAGAAGTTAACCAGTTTTTGAGAATTCTGTTGAATTTTTAAGCTAAATATCTTAATTGATAGTCCAATTTGTTTAACATGTGAAGTAAGCCGCCAGTGAATGTTCCTTATATTTACATGCATTATATCAATATTTTCTTTGGGATTAAGAGTTTTTATCTTTATATCCTAGTAACCCTATTAGCACAATTCTGAATACACACGATATTCTGAATGCTGTACAATGTCGTGAAAATATTGTAGATCATTTTGTGCTAATAGACAAGCTTTATTTGATTCATAAAAGTGTTATTTGCAAATTTAGTGGATTTTTTCCTTCTTTGATTTTAACTAAGCCCACTTTTTTTTTTTTTTTTTCGTTTTTCTGTAGCTAATAATTTTAAATAGGATTTTTCTTTTTGTAGTTGACTATCTAATAAAAAAGTACTGAAATAAAGGTACAACTTTAAGTGTTACTTATAGTTTTTGAAGCTAGTATGATTTTCCTGCCAGTCATTCAATGGCGTAGGGAGAGTAGGTGGTGCCAAGGTCATAATATGGTATTTTCGTTCCCCGCCCCGTCATCATCAGTGACTTAGTTTGTGTAAAGGGCGCCCGGGAATGGCACTTTTTTGTCTCCTCATTGTGTTTGACATTGAAAAGTAACAAAAACACATTAATATTTAGTCACTATGGTCAGTGGCGTAGAGAGGGTAATTGGCGATCGGAAAGAAATACGATTTTTTATTTTATTTCAGTCGCCATCTGTGGCTTAACAAGCGTAAATAGTGCTAGAGTTATGGTATTTTTACGTCCTCTCATCATATTTTGCTTTAAAAATGTCATGAACGCACTAATGTTTTGTCCCCATGGCGCCCCCTACAACTGGCGCACGCGGCATCTATACCCCCTTGCCCCGCTGTCACTACGCCACTTCAGTCATTTACAGATTACTTGCTAAAATGTTTACATTACTAAGGTTGTTCGATAAGTCCGTTCAAACTGTAAGATATGGCGTCATTCGGACTCGATCGTATCGGTTCATTTTTAGTTGGCGTAACCTTTGAACGGTTTCGTACAATATCTATCAGGCTATATTTGACTCTTATTTGAATCGACTAAGTATCGTGATTTCTGAAAGATGCTTGAGAAAGAATTTCGTGTAGAGAGAAAATCATATTTCCCGAAAAAGAAAAGCAGCTCAGGAAAACAAAGCTAAGTTTGATAAACGTTATGGGGATTCTGCACCTTCGATTAGAACAGTTTATAACTGGTTTGGTAAATTTCGAAGTGACTGTGTAAGCACATGTTACTCTGAACGCCCAGGACTCCCCGCTGAGATTACTTCTGAAAAAAAAATCAGTGAAAAAATTCGTGATACAGTGATTTATGACAGAAGAGTGAGGATGCGTGAAATTTCTATGATTATGGACATCTCAAATGACCATTTACATAATATTTTGCTTGGACAATTACACATGAGAAATCTCTCCGAAAGATGGGTACAAAGATTGTTTATTCTGGATCAAAGATGTGTTGTCAAGAAAGTTTGAAGTTCTTTCAACAAAATCCATAAGAATTTTTGCGTTATTTTGTAACAATGGTTGAAACATGAATTCATCACGATGAACCTGAGACAAAGGGGCAATCAAAACACTGGGTTGCAGGTGCGGATTTCGCCTCCCAAAAAGCGAAAACCTTCAGCTGTATAGATTATGATCACAGTTTTCTGAAATACTTCAGGTATAATCTTTTCACTTTTTGCAAAAGACCGAAACAATTTCTGGACAGTATTATGCACCTTTGCTGGATCATTTAATTAATGAAATAAAGGGAAAACGACCTCATTTAGGGAAAAGGAATATTTTTTCACCACGATAATGCGCCAACTTACATTTCTGCAGTTGTGAGTGCAAAACTATATGATTTACACTACCAAATTCTTTTGCGTCCCTCTTATTCTCCTGATTTGGCACCTTTGGATTTCTACCTGTCCCCCAATATGAAAAAATGTTGACAGGAGAGAAATTTTCTTCGAATGATGAGGTGATCGCCGAAACAACTGCCTACTTTGAGGTGCTGCACAAAATCGTACTTACATGAAGTGAATAAGAAACTCGAGCTTCGTTGGATTAAGTCGAATATTATGTCTTCTTACTTTTTGTATGGACTTATCGAACAGTCCTCGTACAATCAGGCCCGCGATGTTCACAGCATAGGCACAGACATTGTTTTTTATTATAAAAACTATCTAAATTTCTTCATACATTTTTTTTTTACTTTCGTGTATATCTTTCCAAATTGGAATTCAGTAAATTTTTCTAATCATACCCATCTGAACTGCGATGTTGAAAACAGTTTGAAAATTAAATACAGCAAAGTACCGTTTATACGTCTTTCAAGAGACTGGCTTAAAACGACATATAAATGAAAAGACGTATAATCGAAATTACAATAAACAACTTTGATTATTACAAATTTAATGTTACGAATGCAAATTCAGTTAAAAGCAATAATTTTTAAAGATAGTACAAGTATATTACTACATAGTATTGAAAACAATAATTAACATTAATTAAAATTAAACATTAATCATAAAAGTGAGAAAAACCATACTTTTATTGCATATCTTGAGTACTTATTATTCATTTCTTATTTTATACATTTTATATGCATGCAGATAGACATTTAATTAAAAAATCGTAATCTTAATTTAAAAAATCTTAAGATAAAAGGAACAGACAAATAAAGATTGAGGCAGAAAAGTTGTGAATTTTAAAGGGGGGAAAACGACGTATAACCGAAGCTTAGCGTTATATAAAAGATGCAGTTTATAATTACGATGTTACAGTATTTAAATGATAAAATGAATAAAAAAAAATAAAGTATAAGCTTTTATTCAAAATGCACTTTAAATGAGAAAATACGTTTACACATTTTAATATCTTCAAAATTAACTCAAAAGTAAAAAGTAATTTTTCTGATTACAATAAAATGCATGGTTCGAATAAAAGGGTCCTTTCCGTCCTCTGTATAGTACAGAAATAAAATAATTTTCTTATTAATTAACGAGAAACAAATGTTATAGTGTAACTAATATAAACAGAAGCGTAAGCGAATACTATTTATCAGTATCATTAAAAATGACTTAAAAATGAAATCCATTCTTGTTTTGTTTTCATCGAAAGAACAAAAACATTAATACGATTAAACTTGTACGATGATTAAAAAATTTTGTATCTATTGAAATCAAAACAGCTACATATAATCGTATCCCGATTCATATTGTGTGCGTTTGTAAATATTTTATTCTTTTTTTAATGTTAGGAAGCCGAGTTCAAGGCTCTGATGCATTATGTAGTAACGGGAATTGCCAAGTGGAGGAAAAAAAATGATTAATTTATTCTATTACATCTATCTAAAAGTGGACTGCGATAATTTAAATTGAAAATATACTTTTCAATATTCTTAACTAAATCTTAATTTATTTAGTCTTAATTTGGGATAATGAATCAAGATCCCAAATAGAAAGATACAGAATATTAGGGTTCACGAAAATTTTGAAAACATATTTGTATCACGAAAAATTTCTGTTATGTATTTCATCAGCATTTTTCAAAAAATTCCATTACTATAAAAAAACCTTTTTCAATTAAATTTTTATTTATCATTTTCTTTCGTTTCTTTATTTCTTTTCAAAGTTTTAGAACGCGAGAAAACATTTAAAACTCCGTTTCTAATGTCGCAGGAACTGTCGATTTCCACAGTACCTTTTCAGCTTAAAAACATAGTAGGGAAAGCCTGCGCAGTGTCACTGCGCTAAAGGAATTCGGAGCTGGAAATATACACAGTTCCCGTTTGAATTGTTACTTTCTCCTTTGAGCTTCTTCTTCGGGTAGTGAAAAAATAAGATACGGAACTTCGTTTTCTGCCTAGGTTTTTCTTCGCGTTCCATTTGAATATCGTAATCGTTTAATACAAAATTGCGTTAGATTGTTGATAAATTTAAATATTAAATGCGAAATAAATTAAATTGATTAAATTTACACAATAGAAAAGTTGGGGGTGCTGCAGTACCACAGTCCCTACACACGAGCCGCCACTGAGTGATCGTGTGTTAGATTGTCACTTGATAACACATTTTCCCTAGATAAAAGAAATTCGATATGTGGGCTTCTAACCACAATGTTAGATCTGTGTCAAATTTTGGATACAATCGATCAAAATCAAGGCGAGCAAAATGCATACTCTGTTTCCTTCAAAGTAATGCGAAGTACAAAACGCGCAATATTATGTCACGATACGCGAAAGTCGGAATGGGAAGGGACACTCGCGCTTGTATTGTTATCCTTTTTCGAGTCTCCGATTCCGAAGACTATGAAACTCTGAGCACTCGTGGCTGCCCTGGCCTTGCCCATGGTCTGCCATTTGCATATGGATGGATGACACCCTTCTTAGAGACTAGCCGCCTTCGGCGACCAGCTTGCTCGCCAGGAATATAATTTCAAATCAATCTCTTATGCGTAATTTTATATTCCTGGTCCCTCTAACAAAGTAATTTTTAACTTCAAATTGCGATAGACATTTAACCCGCGTTCTTTTCGTATCCGACTTTACTTTCTTATTCCTTATAAACAAAACAGCTCTATTAATCGTATTACAAACTACATTACTGATGACATGTAAAAAGTATTAATCTGCATTTTATGTCAACATTTTAGACAGTCATTTTTGTGTAATACGTTTAGAAAGTAATTATATTTGAATAATTTTTTTCTACATTACGCAAAAAGTGTACAAAAAAATTTGGACGGAAATTAATCAATTGTAATGAATTTAAAATATCACCTTTATCATTAAAAGGTTTCATACTTAATTCAGAAAATCATTCCTGTTGCTTCAACCGCTATTTTCCTATTGATTGCAAAATGAGCTTCTTAAATCCTTTCCTTCTAACTGCAAATGACAAACAATGACTGCCCTTTCATTGTTGACAGATGACCGCTTAGCGGCGTCCTCCCGCCCTTCCTCCCTACCTTTGGTCGAAAAGAGAAACTGTTTCCTTCAGCGACCTTGACCGCAGTTAATGACAATTTCAAACCTTGTAAAATTAAAAGTAATTATCGCACAGCACTCATACTAATATCATTGGAAAGATAATTGTTTGCACTTTAAAGTGGTATAAAAATCATTTTCATGCGATAGTTCTTTCGGAACTTATTCACGAAAATATGGCCGAAACATTCAAAATTTGCTTAATTTTTAAATAATTAAAATTTGAATAAAAAATTGAACAAATGGCTCCGAGGTCCACATTGCCACCCTCCAAAGTATACCTGTGCCAAATTTTTTAGCTCTAAGTTCAACGGTCTGTTCTGTAGACCGCCAACAGACACACACACACAGACTTTTTCTTTTATTATTAGTAGAGATTGTGCGAGAGCTAGGGGAGATATCTTCCACTGGTTTTACTTATAATAAACGACCTGAAGTTTGGTGTAGATTCAGGATGACCCAGCAGGTAAGCGGAATGGTGCTGTGGTAGAGGCAACTCGCGGAATACCAGCATGTATTCGTCTCGCTCATGCAGAGCCGGATTTACACATTTCTACGCCTTAGGGCAAAGCTTATTCTGCGCCCCCTCTCAAAAAAGTTAGTGATAATTTTCAATTTAATATACAATAGTTTGTTTTTGAAACACCTGCAAAAATACTTCATCGAAATTCTTGAAATCGTCTGAAATACCTACTGGGACTTCTTCGTTCGCGCTTTTGTCCGTGAATGGGCTTGAAGGGTCATTGAAATGGACCGATCTTATTAAATCAATTTCAGTGCGAAGAAGTGGTAAGAGACGTAATTTCCACAGAAGACAAAAAATGTATAGCTAGATATATTTAATGTAACGAATGTAAATTTCAGAAACATCATTTCATATATCTTTTTAAAAATGATACCGAAAAGTTTGTTAATATTTGGTTATTATTTCTTCTGTATATGTGCCCTAGGCCATGGCCTTGGTTGACCCTATGGGAAATCTGGCCCTGAGCTCATGTCAGCTCGCAGATACATCTGTTTTTTTCTGTCAATGTATGCCCATTCAAACTGATTCCGGGGACAGGAGTATATTGCTGTGGTAGTGTATATATTGTTGTGGTAGTGTACCTTCATTATTGCAGATCGCTTTTTAAAGGATAAAAGTAAAATCTTTCCTCCTCTTTTAGTTGAAAAGAAATTGAACTGTATCCATGCAGTGCCACTATTCAGTTTATATTAAATTCTTATATATTAAGAAAGAGTGCTCAGTTGAGTTTGTCTACTTTACCTATCAGAAATTGTTTTTTATTTCATTTCTCTACCATTCCTATTAGCTACAGGAATGGTAGCTTATTATGCATATACAAAATATTTTTCAAAAATAATTTAGTAGCGGAGAGCCTCTTTTATGTTTTAGCTTTTTTGTTCTTGCAAATTAATAAAAAAATTGTTTTTGGAGAAAAAGTGATAATGAAATAATTATATATTTTCAGATAAATCACCTTTTGATGTGAACAGATGCCACTGAAAGGAAACTGCGTCTTCGAAATGGAGCAGAATATTTTGCTGATTCTATAGAAAAGAAACGCTGCTCCCAGTTGAAAGTTATTGGTGATAAATCTCAGACTTTTTATAAGTTAAAAAAAGAGAGGATTAACCGAAAATAAGGAGGCTTCTGTCATGACCAGTGGGACAAATTTGTTTAAGGATCTGTGTAATAAATTGGATTCTGACAGATTTGAACAAACTAGTGATGCAAATGACCAAAGTCCAACTCGGACAAATAAGGAACCTTTTGTGTGTGATGTGTGTTTCAAGAAGTTTTCTGTGAAGTGTCGTATGCTACGCCATTATCGTACTCATACGAATGAAAAACCTTTCCTCTGTAATGTTTGCTGTAAAAAATTTTCTTCAAAACATAATTTAATACTACATTCTCGTACTCATACCAACGAAATTAGCAAAAGTTTTATCTGTGATCTGTGCGATAAAGCATTTTCTTGCAAAGGTAATTTAAAGCATCATTTTCGTACTCATACAAATGTTAAACTTTATTCTTGTGATGTATGCAGTAAAGAATTTTCTCAGAGAAGTCATTTAAATGTGCATTATCGTACTCATACAAATGAAAAACCTTATTCTTGTGATATATGCGGAAAAGAATTTTCTCAAAGAAGTCATTTAAATCGGCATTGTCGTATTCATACAGATGAAAAACCTTATTCTTGCGATGTATGCAGTAAAAAATTTTCTCAGAAAGGCCATTTAAACTTGCATACTCGTACTCATAGAAATGAAAAACACACTTGTGATGTATGCAATGTAGATTTTTCTCGGAAAGTTGATTTAAACACACATTTTCGTGCTCATACAAATGAAAGAACTTATTCTTGTGATGTGTGCAGTAGAAAATTTTCTCAGAAATGGTATTTAAATCGACACATGACTTCTCATTCAAAGAAAAAGACCTCGTAGTATGTTTGTTATAAAAAGAATGCTCAAAATATTATTTAATTTTGCATTATTTTTCTATAGAAAGGAACAATAGCAAAAATCATTTTGTATGTGATAATTATAAAACCTTTTATGAAAAAAAATAAGCTAGATATTCGTTACCGAAATGAAAATCCTTTGTTTTGCGTTATTCTTGATAAGGCATTCTCTCGAAAAGTTTATTTATATGTACATTATTGTAATGATACAAATTAAAACTCTTTTTCTTTTCACGTGTATTATGCAATCTTGTAACAGAAGTAATCTGAATAGACACTGTCGTAACTATAAAAATGAATAATTTGTTCTCGTGATTATTTGTAATAAAGAATTTTTGCAGTTAATTAACTCTTTGCTCTTGGAAGTCAAATCTCAGGCACCATTCTAGATGTTGTATTATTTTGGCATTTCTTGATTTTGATTGTAAAAAATAATGGGAGGTAATTCAGCTTTGTAATAAATAGCAGATTTATTTTTTTTTAAACAACAACTTCTACAATTGTATTTTTTACTTCTCGGAGCAAAAAAACAGCAAGACCTTATATTCACTAAATTATAATGTATCTAATTACTTTTCTGAGTGCAAAGGGTTAATTTAAATGCACATACTCATACAAAGTTGACGCCCATTTAGTATATCCATTTTACAATTGGTATGGATGAGACCTGAAACTTTGTTTTAGAAATATCACATTTATAGAATCTCAAAAGTTGCTTGTCGTTGTTTAAAACACAGCGTAATTTTTCGTTCGAATAGAAATATGTCAATTTGATTTAATTACTGCTTGCCAAATCATGATGAAATTAATTTTTAAGGCTTAACATTGTACATAGAGTAAGTTTGCTTAAGTCTTAATCCCCCTAAGGAAAAAACATACAAATTGCCTGTTTCACTAAATGAGGGACAAAATTTTGCTTTATTCTCAACTTCTTTGAAGATTTTAGCTATTTATAAGAAAAACCAGCGGGAGTGGCCTCCCCTAAACTTTCTCGTATACTTCTAGCAATATTTATTTCCTATCACACTCTAGCAAGCTCCGCTAATGCAAGGGCGGGCGCGAGAGAAAAGAAAACAGGAGAAAATGACCTCGTTCGCTATCGCTGAATAGCTTGCGCATGCGCAGAGATTACTTCCAGTACGCAAGTAAAAAAAATGAATATGCAGTTTGAACGCTTTTTTTTCAACCGATTGAAACGAAATTTGAGCACAGATCTATAACACAGGTCTGCGATGAAAAAATTGTCGGTAAAGCAAGTGGTATTTTTTATAGTTTTTTGGATGCTGATTACTGGAAAAATAATGAAAAAATTTCATCACGTACAGTTTCATCACAAATCGCAATCTATTTTTTACGAATTTAGTATATTTCGGAGCAAAAAAATATTATTTATATGAGTTCGATAGACATATTTATGGAGGATTAAACTACCAAACAAGAAAGAAGAAACTATTTTAGTCCAGAATATTCCTCTGAATCGGTAAATTAGTTATTAAACACAATATTAAAGACACAGGAAACCAGTTGAAACCGGATACCTCTCCTGCTTGCCAAAAAAAGTGTTAATTCCACCGCTTCACATAAAATTAGGTCTTATGAAACAATTTGAGAAGGCTTCACCATTAGAAGGTGAATGCTTCAAATACCTTTTTGACCAGTTCCTGGGTTTATCCGAAACAAAACTGAAGGAAGGTGTGTTTGTAGGACTAGGCATCAGGAAACTTATGAAAGATGAAAATTTTGAGACTAAAATGGAAGCAAACGAAAGAAAAGCCTGGGAATCTTTCAAACTAGTTATTACTAGCTTTCTTGGAAACAAAAAGGACCCAAACTACAAATCTATTGTAGAAGAAATGATAAAAAATTTCAAGATTTTAGGCTGTAGTATGAACTTAAAAGTTCATTTTCTCGATTCGCACCTGGACTATTTTCCTGAAAATTTAGGTGCAATTAGTGAGGAACAAGGTGAAATATTTCACCAAGATATAAAGGAAATGGAGAGGCGATATCAAGAAAAATGGAATGTCAGCATGATAGCTGACTACTGCTGGATGCTACAAAGAGACAATCCCTGCAAAGTTCACAAGAGGAAAAGTGACAAAAGAACTTTTGAGGTAAAGAAAAAACGTTACTATAAGGACTTGTAACTTTCTACCTATACTTAACAATTACTTGAACTAGGATATAAAGTAATTTATATGGATTTATGAATTAATGAAATTTCAAAAATTCGCGATTTCAACTGTTTCCTTCAAAATATGCAATCACTTTGTAAAAAATCCTTATGTGATAGAAATAAATGAATTTCATTTTTTGAATCAGCACCAAAAATAACATAAAAATCAGTCATAAAAATTAAAACAATTTTTAAAAAATATTTTTTGCAGGCCTGTGTAATTAATGTTAGCAACTGCCATACTAATTTTTATTTATCTAAGCCAAAAGGTTTTGGAGATATAATTTTTACAAGTATGCGATTATACAGTCCGACAGGCATTCAACCCTTCAGCGGATTTGGTCCAAAATTTGATACAAACCTACATTCCTGATGATAAAAATGTGTATCAAATTTTATCTACCTAGCTATTCAAGTTTGTGAGTTATCGCGTTCACATTAACATGGACATACAGACAGACAGACTTCCCGTTGACGGAGTTTCTCCAAAATTTGATAGAAACCTACGAATTATGTGCAAAGACCACATACCAAATTTCATCCCCGTAGCTCTAATAGTTTTCTAGTTATCGTGTTCACAGACAGACATAATTCCAAAATTATGTTTTTCGGACTCGGGGAGGTTTAAAACGTGTAGATTCGTCAAAATCTCGAGTTCGAATTTTTTGACAATTACAATACTTTCTCTTTGTATATTTCGGATACGAGAAAGTAAAAAGTTCAAAATACATGTATTCTGCGGAATGAAATAAACAAATCTTAAAGTAATAACATCGGTATGACTAAGGAAACCGACGTTTTAAGTCATACCACGTATATCCTAAGTCGTACCTAAGAAGTAAATGAAACAAAAACACCTTAAATTACTATTCTCTGAGTAGACGATTGTATTAACAATAGTATTCAGCATTTACAAGAACCACAAAAATATCTGTTGGTTCGTTTTGCTCACTTCAGCACATAGTCAGGATGTGTTCTACCAGCTTCTTTTCCATTGCTCTTTCAGTCTTCCAAATTTATTATGCTTAATTAACGCTGAAAAGTGTCGTATAACGACTTAAGTTGTTTTAGGGATGTTATACTCTCGATGTACTTCCTTGAAGCTCATATCGCTATTGCATACTTTTATTATATATCTTCTCTCTTCCTAGTATTATAGAATCGTACTGCCATTATTTTGGTCCCTGCCTAAAAATTAAAAAAAAGAACATTTCACATGACATATTAAAAGGAACAACGTTTTCTTTTTTGAAATAATATGTATCTTTAGATGTGCAAGACATCCTTAAGTCGGACTTGGTACGATTTAATTATCGTTTGTGCAAAGAAGTACTTAAGAAACGGCACTAACATTTTAAATAAGTATCATAAAATAATGATTTGAACCAGAGTGTCATCGTTACATAAAAGCAACTGTTCAAATAAAACAGAATGATAACCTAAGACATCGCAACAATTTATTAATATTATTGTCTCTCGTCTTACCAAATATGCACAAAAAACTCAAAAAAAATCCCCACAAACTTACTTTTTCGAGGTTAGATTGTAACGCATCGAACCTCCGTTTTGAATGCCGGATTCTACATAGTCGATGCTAGTAGGCATCGCACTGCCGTCATAAGCACTGATTCGAAGAAAACAACTTTAGAATGGAATAGATATGACTTGAGCAAGCTTACCCTAAATTTTGTTTTATGATTCAAATATTCTTTGTATCAAAAATAAAATTTAAATTACAGAAACCTTAGGAAGAATAGCCAAGCAGTTCTGGTATTTTTTTCTCTGAAGACGTGGCGATTCATGTCCAGACAAAAGAAAATAATACGAATTTTATTTGCATTAAGCAGTAGCCTAATACATTTTGTGCATCGCCAAATAATGCAAGATATTATGAAATTTTACTTTTCATTAGTTTCAGATAGAACGTCTTTTTTTTTTTTAATGGACATCTCTGTCACTGTTAAAGAAGGCAAATAATGCATGACGTTTCTCTTGATAACTTGATGTACCTCTGCATTCTCAAAACAGTAGGGAGTTGAAATTGTTTCTTTGCAAGAGAAATGGCGTGTAGAACTAATTGTTTTCATAGTATGGTGCTCTTAGATTTGTAGATTTTCCCTTTTTCTTTCGAATATTAATACAGCAAGAACTCATCATGTGCTACGATTGAATTTTATTTTAAAAGGCATTAAGATTAAATGTGTATTAAAGCAAATCATATGTTCTAAATAACTAGATTGTCACACCAGATGAAGATCGACAAAAGAAATTTTAATAATCAGCTTAAGAATTCGGGTTAGTGTTATCACTTTTTATAAGAAGTTACAATGATGCCATATGTACTGATGGGAGAGAGAGATTTCCTGGATTTCCATCTCAGTGTAAAAACATGTAAGCCTTTTAATAAAATGTAATTTTTTTTTTCTTGATGATGTTAAATGTAATTTTATTTACTTGTTGATGTTAAATGTGATTTTATTTACTTGTTGATGTTAAATGTAATTTTATTTACTTGTTGATGTTAAACGTAATTTTATTTACTTGACGATATTATCTACCTTGTAAGAACTTTCATAATCCACCCCTAAATATACACTGTCGCTACTGCAAAAATGATTTTGAGTTAAAACTTCGGTAATATATCGTGAAACAAATATAAAGAACAAAGACACTGTCTCTGCTCTAGCAAGTATCACAAATTGATTTATGACATTGGTAATCCAGGTAGATATCATTTAAGGCTTGTTCAATTAGGATTTAACTAATGTGATAAGACGCCCCGACTAGACAATACAGACCCGAATTTTGACCGTTTATTGCGGTTTTTAAAAAATTATCTAATTTTACTTACGCCAATATCTCATATTAAAAAAAGAATAACTGAATTTAATTTTCAAAAAGATAGAATAAAAATTAATTTTAAATCCCCTACTTTTGGCAATACATATGAAGTGATCAAGCATCCCGGATTTAAAAAATCATCTCGTTTTTTACATATTCATATGTCTAATTATATAAATGACTTTACATATCAATAAGGACAAAAAAATCAACTTTATTTAATTATTAAAAGTTTGCTTCTGAAAAATTCTTCTTTCAAATTTTTACAGTACATAGTTTCATATGACCAATATGGATGATTTATCATGACGGGAAATTATTTTTAATTCTACTCCGGATACGGCGCACTTGGAACAGGTGTGTCAAAATATAAGGTATTTACAAGAATTTATTTATCCCACCCTGCCAAAGCATTAGGTATATCTACAGTGAGGATGGACATTGGACAATGTTGAGTAGAAGAAATTTTTTGTTGACTTCATCATAAAATCGGAAGTATTGCGAAAGCTGAGGAGTGACAGCTTGGACATTCAGGACTGTTATGGCGAACATGGCAGGAAAATAAGAAGGCGTTAAAGAACAAATATGCAAAAAAAATATGCTTAATTTGTGCCTTGTGCAACACGCACTCTGAACCTGGTTGGCGTGAGTGCTGCTGAAATCTCGGTTCTGATGCTGATTCTTTTCTTCTTTTTTTTTAAAAAAAAGTGTTGGAGGTTTTTAACTTTTTTAGTATCTCTACTTCAAGATGAGAAACTTTATTTAGATTGTTTTAAAACGACTTCCTAGAGAAACTGCGATTTGCGATACAAGATGGTCTAGGCGTCAAGCCTTAATAGCTCTTCAGAAGAACTGTACTGTACCCCAAGGATGTCAAACTTAAATGATAGAGCACGAGCCAAATAAGCATAGTCTAAGTTTATTTGGGCAACAAAAATAAAACCCTTCACTTTTTACTTTAACAATGATTTGTTTCAAAAACACAGTATTAAATGAGAAAAAGGACAAAGGTTGAGTTAATGTTTTCTTCCAGCCACTTTCCACATCACCCAAGAGGTGCGGCGCTTGGTATGCATTACCGTTTTTGCAAAATTTGCAGGGCAGGTTTCGCGGTAGGTGTATCTCCCTTTTATTTAAAACAACAATTTATTACAAAAAAATATGAATGAGAAAAGTTTATGGTGAATTTAAAAATAACTGCGGTTAAAAACAATTTTATAAACATTTGGGTGTAATGGTAACTCCAAGTAAGTAAAAAGATAAATATTGAAGGAAAATTGCCATTTAATTGTGTATTGCATTATTGCTTTTTTTTTTCGAAATAACTTTGCTAAATTTTTTAAGTTTTCTTTTCTTTCCAGCTCTAGAAAAGTTATGCAATTCGTCATTTAATTTTTGCAATAATTATTCAATAGGGAATTTATTGCTGACCAAATTACCATTCTATGAACCTTTTTCTAGTTTGTATACAAACTGCATTTTGGATGCATATTATGGTGGACGCAGTTGTTTTACACTTACCAAAATGTAAAAAAATTATTTCAGTAGCTAGATGTTTTTGAATGGAAATTTCAAAAATTCTTCAAATCAGGGGTGTAGTGGAGCCAAACGCCGTTATGGCACTGCTTTTTTTTAAAGAGAAATTAATAACAAAAAATTGTAAAAACGTCCTGAAAACAGCTCGATTTTTTGTCATCCAATTTAGAGCTTTCGGTACTGCTTTTAGAGCGTCCCGACAATGCTTATTTTACGACTACACCACTGCTTCAAATATAGTACATAATTTTTGCATGATTACGTAGGAATATAAATCTACATTCACAATGCATTTTAGGGGGTACAGAAGCTTTCCTTTACTTAAATTTTGAATTAGAGAAGTTGAGCAGTCGAGTTCTTTTTCATGTATTAAGAAAGTTCTACATATATTGCACTTCAGCTTTTTAAGGACTGTGTGAACACAGTAGCAGCCTGAATAGACTGGCACTGGTAGAAAGTCTTCGGGTTTTTTTAAAAATCATCTTCTGAGAAAAAAATAGAAAATGTAGGTAACTTTTCTGAGATAAAACTCAAGTTCTTCCCAAATGTCGCTAACTGCTTCCTGAAAAAGCTCAAGAATTCCATATTTTGTTGATTGCAAACAAATTTATAATATGCTGTGCATTCTTAATTTTTTACCACTTTCGAATACCTGTTGGAGTGAAACGTAACATTGTGCTCCTGCTATTTGTCGCTATAAGCCAAATCGTGCCACCAAATTCTCGATCTGAAATTTTCCAGGAAGTATATATTTCATTCCTAATTCCTCTTCACAATACTTCGTCATTTCTTTTAGCGCATTTTTTCAATCTTCTAACCAGTTTAAAAATCCATCCATCTAAAAACTTCTATCTCTCATCGGTTTCAGATGATGTCAGTGGTTTTTTGTACACATTATTTTCACGGATTCCTGTGAATTATGTGCCGTGCTTCATCTAGAATGACTTATTCCAGAGATGTCGTATTACTTTGTCATGTATTGTGGATTGTATAAATACCATATGGAGCTTAACATTGGCGAACGAATTATCTTGTGAAATTGCAGTTTTCATTGTATTTATTTCGCAAATTGTTGAAGAAAGCTTCTAAAAAAGAAAAAGAATTTATTTGGAAAAAAAAATCTTATATTTCGAACTTCTAGTCCGAAACACTGTAGCATAATAATATTTTAGACGTGATTCCTCTTGTCTATGTCCAACTAGATTGCATCTGCCGTTGCATTTTGCGCGCAGCGATTTTTTGCGTAACGCAGTTCACGTGAAGAATACCAGCCTAAAATCATTATTGTGTTAATAAGAAGAGAAATTAAAATTCTGCTTTGAAATTAATGTCCAAGAAAAGTAATTTTTTTTTATCATAAGTTTAACATTAGCAAAAGCATTCGCGTGAAAGATTTGATAAAACAAAAAAATTGTCTGAATTTCATTTCAACAATAAAAAGCGTTGTTACAAATTGTGTTTAATATTAATTTTGAAAATTTTATTTAAATTAATGTACAAATTGCAGGGAAATAAAATTGGTATCACTGAAAATCTAATTTTTTGAATTTTAAAGTGGTGTAAAAATAGTTTTTGTGTGATAATATGCTTCTAAGTTACTGAGGAAAAGCGTTAAAATTTCGATATTACTGTTTAATAAATTAACAATCTAACTAAAATGTTGAAAAACGTATTACTTAAACCTTGCTCCCACAATCAGTGGCTTGATTTCTCGAGATCATACTTGGGGATATGTTGTCGCTCTGAATACAACCATTCGCACTAGGGATGACGAATACTTCATGAAATGTTATTTACTACGCAATATAAAAAAAAATCACAAATACCAGTGATGAATACTACTGTCAAAAAGGTGTGATTTAATCATTGGTAATTAAATGTGTATAAAGTGTTTCAAATGATTTTTTTAAATTCATTTCTTTTTAATATACTTTTGCTAAGTTTTAGTTTTTAGTTCTATCTTCTGTCAACAGATGACGACATGGAAGCTGTTTTTGGTGCTTAGAAAGACGATCGTTCTTTGCGGTGACGTTTCCCCCCTATCGCAGTTTCATTGGTATTTCCTGTGAGTCACCATTCTTGTTGTGATTTTCGAATGATTACAGTTCTTTTCGATTAGAGTTCTTGTGTAAAGATAGTAAACCGCTCGTTCGCAGCGCGATAATCGTTCGAAAACAGATATTCACAGGGAAGCTTAGTTAACTGCAATCGGGACGGAAAATGATCGAATTTGTGATTCACTGGAAAGGGGATTCTAAATAGTGAACTGTGTGCTGATGTTGGCTTCCGCGCTTGATGGGAATATTTGTGGTTAACTTAATTGATCGGAAAATTTCTTTTAAAAGTAGTTTTCGTTACAGGCGCCATTTATGGACAGTATATAGAACTAAAAACACAAACTTTTGCAGAAAGTTTAATAAAAGCAAATGAAAATTTTTTTATTTAATTTTTTTAAAAACACTTTACATACATTTAATAAGATTATTAAAATTAAAAGTGTAATTGAAATCTCACTTATTTAGAACAGGAATTTAAAAATAACAATAGCAAAAATAGTTATTAAAAATATCGTGGATTATGCATTCCTAATTAGCACTGTTCCCACGCCTCGTACCCAATCTGCAATAGTCCGTAATAACTGTGCTGTCCGTCTTTCGACTCACTGGCTTTTAATGTCCGAACATTTCACCGGAACAGTCGAGCCACAACCAAAACTCTCAGGCTACATTCTTTGCGTTCCCAAGACAGGAGATAAGGCGTACTTCAGATAACGTACTCCGAACCGCTGACCATGAGAGCAGAGCTTTAGTGAGTACATACTACCCGAGAAGTAAATACGCACCATATTTGTTATCTTGAGCGTTGCATTTGTGCATAATGCAACTTATAGAAAATACGCCAGCCAAAAAAAAGTTTTTATGTTAAAAAACAAAACAAAGATATTCGAACTTGGAAAATTTCATTACAAATATGGCAAAATTATCGCTTAATTCAAGGAGCTCGAAATTCGTATTCGATAGCATTACATAAATGTCACGATAAAATGTGCGCGTAGGTTTTTGAATGAAAAATCACAATTTCATTTCATAAGTATTAAAAAAACTTCAGATTAATTGATTTACTTTTTGTATCAGCAGTTCATAAAATACTATAAAAAAAGATTTTTTCATTTTATGCTGCTTTAGTAATATAACTAATATACCTCGCGTTTTTCGGGATAAAAATATTTTCAAATCTAAGCAACTATAACACTTTAAACTCAATAAAACAATTTTTCGCTGCAGCGTTTTTTCCAGTGTCGTCTGACCCCTCGTCTAGCAGCTAAACCCCTCTCTTCTTTAATAAATTATAAAAGCTGTTCAGTGCATGCTATGAAATAAAAGCGAAGTAAAACTTTTGCTTTCTGTTAATGTCCAAAGAAAACTGCGCGTAAGCGCGCTACAAAGTCAAAGAGAGAGAGAGAGAGCGATTTTCTCTAATAACTACGTTTTGCGGTTTATGTAGAATTTGCGGTATACCTACTTACTTCGTTCCTCTTAGGATCGCCAACTCTTTGCCGCCAAGAACGGCGTTGAGAGAACATTTGTTTTGGATGCGTCTAGATGTTTTTAACGAGTGACAAGCGTGCATGCTCACAAATTGATCTTTTCATCGGTGTTTTGATTATCAAGTTATATTGCGCCACGTTTCGATTGAACTGTTTTGTTCACCTCTAAGATGTGATTGGTCGATAAATTCGAATTTGAATAAAACTTTGGAATTCTTCGGATTGAATATCGGTTCAGTATCGTGTATGTTATTCTGTGTGTTTCGTTTCTCAATGAATAAGCGAAGCTGCGAGTATTCCGCTATCCTGAAAGCGAAGCCTCTGATGTTTTGAAGTTAAACAATTTCGCCGGTACATGCTTGAAATGCCGCAGGCATTGCGTGCGGAAATTCTCGTTTTCGAAATTTTTATAAAACCTAGATTCCTAACATTCAATGAAAAAGCGTAGCTACTAGTTTCCTGCTATACAGAAAGCGAAGCCGCTGATGTTTTTCCAAGTTAAAAAATTTGCCCGGTATACCCCAGATGGCAAATGCATTTGCAGCAAGTTTGATTTTTACTTGATATTATGTTGTCATGGCAAATTTGGCGCATCGATGTTGTAGCGAAACTGCTGCAAAATAACGAGGCAGAATCGCCACCCTCGCTTGCAGAATAAGTTTGCCACATGTTTGCTATCAGCTTGTTACGCGAAAATAGACAACTACCGCCACCCCTCCTTGCAATGCAAGTTTGCTGTGAAGGTGTCATGACACGTTCACAGCACGATTGCAAAACAAGTTTGGTGCAAAGATAATAGCATGCTAAGAGATAATCTTTCTCTGTTTTAAAAAACATCCGATTTTTAATAGTATCTCCTAGACCGTCCTTCTTTTTATTAATTCAATAAATCAATGATAATTTGTGAAAAAACTAACTTTTTTATAAAAAAAATTGAAACATTTTCCATCTTGTTACTAAATATAGAACTCGCACTTTAAAGAAAACTATATCGCCTTTATCTTAATGTTGAAATGTTAACGTTTATAAGCCAAATTAAACCTAAAAAACAGTCAATGTTTGTTGAAAAATAATAACTTACATTTTGTCCCATTTTAAAAGTAATTACTTTTGAACCCTAGTTTCATAATTTATTCTACTAGCAAAACGTAGTTATTAGCGGAAATCGCTCTCTCTTTGACTTCAATCATATTCTCAACTCAAAATTTAAAAAAACTGATGAAATCAAGAAAACATTTTAAAATAAATCATATAGATGAACGATATTAGCGCAATCTATCTTTTCCTCTCAGAATTTATCTGGCCTAGTAGTTTAGAGCGTCAGGTTAGGAAACGGTAGGTCGCGAGTTCTAATTCGAGGTTGTGTTCGTACTCTGTTTTTGCTATATTTTGCAATGAGTTTGACGTGACAAATTTGACGCGTAGCGACTTCGAAGCTTCGAACTTGTTTCAAGCTTGCACTCTTGTCATGCCAAATTTGTTGCAAATTTGCAGAGCAAGATTGCTGCAAACTAAAATTGCTGTCTGGGACGCTTAAAAGGCCGCAGGCATTGCGTGCTCAATCTCTTGTTTTCAGGTGACGCATGCGCAAGAGAGCACTAAAAATCTCACTGCACATCCAAAACAGTATTTGGCAACGGCGCATAAAATTGCACCAAAAAAAAGTGTCGAGAAACAGGCGGGTACCGTAAATTCCACATTTACCCGTTTTGCTAGTAGAATAATTTATGAAATTAGAGTTCAAAAGTAATTACTTTTAAAATGGGACAAAATGTAAGTTATTATTTTTCAACAAACATTGACTGTTTTTTAGGTTTAATTTGGCTTATAAACGTTAACATTTCAACATTAAGATAAAGGCGATATAGTTTTCTTTAAAGTGCGAATTATATATTTAATAAAAATATGGAGAATTTTTCAATTTTTTTATAAAAAGTTATTTTTTTACAAATTATCATTGATTTATTGAATTAATAAAAAGAAGGACGTCTAGGAGATGATATTAAAAATCGGATGTTTTTTAAAACAGAGACAAAGATTATCTGTAAGTGTGCTGTATCATCTTTGTAGCAAACCTATTTTGCAAGTGGGTTGGTCAATTATGCTTTGTTACTTTGCAGGAAGTTTGCTGCAAAGTTGCCACATGTCATGACAAGCTTATATCAAGAAAAATCAAACTTGCTGCAAGTGTACATGCTATCTGGGTAGAGAGAATCAAATAAAATGCGATTAACAATTAAAACAAATTAAAAAATATATTACAAAATTATTACAATTTTTTAGTAGTGCGCAATGCAGGAGTTTTCTGCTTTATTTATTTGCAATTAAGTGCCTGTACTATGTAATACCGGTGTAATGCTAAGGGGTCGAATCTTCTAAGCGGAAGTTCAACATACAAGCAGATCAAGTCAAGGTTTTTAATGTATGTAAACAAACCAGGTAACTCGTCCATATAACTCTGCATACAAAAACAAAGGAATACCAAAAATACAAAAACAACAACATTCGAACAAGTAAAAAGACAAAGAAATTTAATCCAAAAAACTGAAGCAAACGAAAATACATTCTGGCCTACTTTCTCAAGGGTTACAGGCTTTTCGATATGGATAGGGATGACGAATATTTGACGAACTGTTATTTTCTACGTAATATCAAAAAATCACAAATACCAGTGATGAATACTACAGTCAAAAAGGTGCGATTCAGTCATTTTTAATTAAATGTGCTTAAATTTTAATTTCATATCTTTTAATATACTATTGTAAGGTTTTAGTTCTATATACTGTCAACAGATGGCGCCATCAAATGCTAATCTAAAAGCTCTCACAAATGTATGAACTACCCTCCCCACACGGGGGGCATCACACCACTCTGGTCGGGGGGAGCAGCGTCTTCACCGAGAAGATCCATACAGGATTGGGTGTTTGGTCACGGCAGATCACCTTACACCACCTCGCTATTCTTTTATCACATTTCGCAGTTTCCTCGTTTCCTGTTCCTCCAGATGGCAATTTTCACCAATCGCGGTTCAATAAGTATTTCTGTGAATCATCCTTCTTGTTGTGATATGTGTTTTTGAATGATTACGGCGCTTTTGTAATTCGAAGAGGAAAACGAATAAGCGTTCCAGTTTCCAGCCCATAGGAGCATGGGGAGAGTTATTTCCTTCATTCCCGCCGGTGTGACTTCAGCAGACCACACAGATAGCCTTTTTTGTGGTTGATCGTTTTCTGAAACCCATGGCTATTATTATTTTTTTTTACTTTAGAAAAATTAAAGAACAGTCGGAAATTGGATTAGACAATAGCATCGTATAAAAAATTGATTACTTTGGCAAACCTTATTGGTATATTAATCTGAGAATGATCGATTTTAAATCAGATTTTTATAGGCATTATAAATGTAATGCTTTTTTTTTAGTTTTATTAAATCAATATTCGGAAAATTATATTATCTTGCAACTTGTAGCGGTCTTGAAATTTATTTTGACCACATTCTTTCATTCATTCTCTCCTCTTAATTGCCAATTTGATACATTGATGAATGGGTTGATGTAATTATTTCAATGAAACAGACGATTGCAAAAAGTAACAATTGCCGATATTTTTTCTTTTTCTTTTATCACACGAACTAAAAAGATGAGAATATTTTATGATGATTTTCCGAAAATTTACCGTTATTTTATTAACTTTTAAATCTGTGATATATTTTTAACGATTTTAATAATTTTTTATTTCATTTGAATGCAACTATATTATAACAACTCCTTTAAGAATATTTCGAGCATTTTATTAACTATCAAATAACTATTTCTCTGGAAAGGTATCATAATAAAGACTAAAAGTCAAATACAAATTCTGACTACCATTTATGCTCTGAAAATCCATTTTGGATCATTCCGATATCCGCATGTTATCACATGTTATTCATTCATTATTAGTGAATGAATGACAACAATCAGGTTTCATTCACCAATAATGAATGTTTTCATTCATTATTGGTGAATAATGGATACATTTTCCATTTACTTATTTTATAAATTTTCGTTATAGATCTGAGGAGATACATTTTCGTTTAAATTCTCTCACTCTTAAACAGTCTTTTATTTATTTTCATACTTTGAATGAAATTCCGTCATCAAATATACAGTAAAAAATGCATTACTTTAATACATACTTTTTATATAAAATATCAAATTTCTACGGTAACGGAGTTCCACTCGATTCGAATGTACCTTAACATATAATTTTGAATAGTCCTTTTAATAAAATTAATTTTAACATGATAAGGTTTATAGGTTAGCATGCTTTTATATATATATATATATAGTAGAAAAAACCAAAAAAATTATACAAAATGAGAAAGCAATTTCTGCATTCGCGCTAAAGCTGCGTCAACAGAAAAGCATTATATCAAAACCAACATATAAACACAAAATAAAAACTCAAAAACAGTAAAAAAGGACAAAATGGCTAAATAGACAAAAACCAGAAAAAAACAAAAAAAATTGAAAAATATCATAGCGAGCCGCTCGTCAGGAAGTGAAACTCGCTCATGATATTAATTTGTGCTTTTTTCTGCTGACGACAAACGAAATCCGTTAAAAATTGCCGTCATCCCCTCTAAAAACACAAAACAAACGAAAATGGAAGATGGAAGATTTCTTGAATAAAAAATATAAATACATTTAAGAAGATTTAAAAAGAATCAAATACAAAAATCCGAATACAAATACAAAAAATCCGAATACAAAAATACCTAGAATAAAAAACAGTCGTAACATAAAAAATAATAAAATAAAGCGAAATATGCTTACCATGGCCAGGGAAACGCTACCGCGACCACGAGGAAAAAGAACACCAAACCAGTTATCGCCGTTGCCAAACAGAGGAAAGAGAAAGAAAAGGAGAAAGAGGCTTTGTCAGTAGCTCTGAAATCAC
>BGPR01002576.1:84366-103644 GCA_013235015.1 Araneus ventricosus | reverse complement strand
ACATACGAAAATTTAGAAAACCTTATCAAAATACAGATTACCCGAATTTAATTTTAAAACTGAAAATACGGGAAATTAAAAGCGTAGAAATCTACTTAAAGGCACACCTTTTGAAAATAACAAATATTCTCTCCACATGCAAGATGTATGTTCATCAAATTATAACTCGTTTAGGTAATATAAAAATAAGTTGATGATTTGAATATTTTTATTTGAAGTTTTCATGATGAAAGAAATGTTAGAAACTACACCATTGTTCAAAATGCCAGGGAAATATCATTGTTGTTTTTATTCAATATGAATGGATACAATTTCCTTACCATAACGTTTAGATTACAAATCGATGCAAGAAATCGAGAACTATTAATTCCATAAAGAATTACATTAAGAGTTATAAATAAATTTATAACTTCATTCATGATTGAGAAATGAAAATTCTATACTAGAAAAACAATTCCAAACCAATATTTTGAATTTGTAAAAGCATAAATTTGATATAAATCAGTCATGCTTACTGAATGTTCCACCTATCTGTCTAGTAGTACTAGCATTAATAAGATACATTTATTAACTTTTTTCGTGTTTATGGGATAAAAAAAATATGCATCTTTTTTTTAGTGGTTGAACTAGAAACGTACATTCAGATAAGAAAAATGCGACTTTTTTTTTTATCATTCTTGAACCTTATAAGATAAAGGCTAAGCATTGCTTTTGTTTATCGAAAGGCAGAAGCGAGTTGGTTAAATTGTACAAGCTAAAAAAACTCACGATTTTATTCCGCTGAAATTTAAAAGAGATTGACCCAATCTTCGTATTGAAAAAAAATCAGTGCGTTTATAATGCCTGCAAAAAAAACTGATATTAAATCGATCATTCTCAGATTATATACCAAATAAGTTTGTCGAGGGAAACCAGCCAATCTCATGTTTATGTACGATGTTAATAACTTCTGAAATAAGCGAAATCAATACAAATACAAACCAGCGCTTTAAGTAGTCGAATTGAAACAGACCGCAAAAGGAAACGAAATGGCCTCACTCAGGTCAGCGGGGAGCAACATTCGTTTCTTTGATTTGTATATAATCATAATTTGCTTTCAAACGAGTAATCGCGTAAATTTCCTTTACTGCGATTTCAGGCTGTTTAAAGACCAGTAAGAACTGTGACTTTCGTTATTGATTACTATTGTAACAATGTGAATGGAGCCCCATCAATCATCAAAAGTTTCAACCCAAATCCCTTTCAAACATCGAAAAGAATTTTTTGCTGGCGGCATTCGTTGACAATACAAAGAACTAAACATTAAACTTAACAGAAAGTTAACAATAAGTAGAAGTACAATGTTCTTTATTTGAATTTTTTTATGAACAATTTATTTATACTTAATAAAACTTTTGAAAATTAAAAATGTGATTGAAATAATGGTAATTTTGGAATAGATATTTAAAAAATAGCAATAGCAAAATATTTGTTGCTCAAAAAAATCGTGGATTATGCATCCCTAGATATGGATTCGGAAATTCTTTCTGTTAGAAGCTTGACTTACTTTTCTCTCAGAAAAGAAAGCTTTTCGTAAACCGAAAAATTCCAAGTGAAGACTAGACAAAGTTAATAATCACAAAAGAGGTTTTTTTTTTAAATAAACACTGCCAATAAGATTAATTAAAAAAAAACAATTTTAAGAAAAATCAAATATTTTTTTTTGTTTAATAACGGCTTTGCCGTTAGAAATACAACACATTTCAATCAAGCAATCAATCAAACTGTAAGTTACTGACTGTAAATAAACGCCCGTAATTATTAATAATGTATTTTAATTGAGTAGTTTTTAATTTAATCCTGACAAAACCACTAATGCGTTTAGTTTTCTTGCATCAAAACAAATATCTACAAAAATTGAATTCCAAATCCTGTGGGTATTAATTAGATTTCTTGATATAAATGTACAATCATAAATCATAGCAGACGAAAGATTTAAATTGAGCAGCATTGTTAAATTAAAAGGATCAGTTGGTTTTTTAAATTTAATTAAACTGGTGTCTCTTAGAGGAGATGGTGAAATCATTAACTGTTAAAAGGTATTAAAATTTAAACAAAATAATGATAAATCTTTTTTTCTTTTGTTATTGTACTTAAAGCATCTCTCTTGTGTAAAATGAAATGCCAGGTTTTTAAATTATTATGTACCATAGGTTTTAACTTTATCAATACTACTGTATCTAAAGGACCTACAAACTTTCTTTTTCAAAATGACCATTCTGGATAGGTTTAATAAGGTTGTTTCGTACAATATCAATTCCGTCTCTCTCATTTTTAAGAGTTTAATCAGATTTCTCAAATTATGTTTCATGATACTCAAGCTCAATGCGATGTAAATACACATTTCTTAAACGTTGATGCAGGGTACTTAGCAGGTAACGTATATTGTGATCACATACAATAGTAATAGAATTTTTTTTATATCAATGCATATGTTTGGTATGCATTAGGTAAACTTGTAGTATTTGACAGTTTTCCCCAAGAGAAATGTGATATTTCCTGGAACTTTTAATAGCATCCATTTTCAGCTTGAAAAAATAACGATTTTTTAAATGTATAAAAAAAATGAGAAACAATTTATACTTATAACATATTGTTTTGGATTCTGGTCAGATCATGCAAGACTATTTCTGAATTTACGTGGTCATATTTTGGAATTCATCATTGGGGAAGCTGTCTTCTACCCAGCAAAGGTTTCCTTTGATAAAAAAGTTCCTTCATTACTGTTCATTTTTCTTTTCATATATTAAGAGTGTTTCTCCCGCGCAAATATTAGAACTGAGTAAGTTCAATTTTTTATTATTACTTGCTTTTGAAGCTAATAAGGGCAAATGTTCTACAAGTCATTATAACTAAAAGCAAACATTTGCTTTAAAAGAAGCTGATTCGCATTAACTAAGGTTAGCGTGAGCTACTAGGACGGTTTTGCTGAAAGTTTAAGTCAGCTGATGTTTTTTAAGATAAAAAATTTGCCTTAGTGCTCCACTTCCAGATGTCAGAGGCATCGCGGAGCCAATTTCTCCTACTAGAATAATTAAAAGTAACAGATTCCTTACATTCAATGAGCTAGAAAGCTATTGTTCTGTTGAAATTTACATTTAAAAAAGTGATAGTGCAACCACAAAACTACAAATGAATGGGTTCAAAAAAAGATTAAAGTTTAAACATTAACTTTAACTGTGATCGATGTATGTTTGTTTACTACAGTATCCATCTTGCTCCTTGGCTTCCTGGTGCCGCTTTTTAATGTTTATGTTCCAAACTTTGTAGATTAATTTTATTTTTTCATAGTATCATGATATCTAGTGAAAGGCAGATAAATTCTCATAAAATTTTTAAAATTTTGATGTGCGAATTTTACTTTTTAATTATCTTATATATAATAAAATAATTTATATATTTTTATTTATTCCTTTCTTTTCTTCATTTTAGAGGTTGAAAAGCCAATAAAAAAACAAAAATGGATATTATATACAATCATTGCTTTTTTCTCATTGTTTCGATATTTAAAACAGGAATATGATGTGTTTTATCTTTTTCTGCTTAACCGTGAAGGTGCTAATAGTGAAAAGATTGGTTAGAATGTACATAACTTTGGTTTGAAGCATAAAATCATTGGGATAATGTTTTGTATCATATGTTTAATAAGTATTTTTTTCACAGCATCATATTGTCGTGTTGAATAAATGCTTCTTCTTGAATATATTCAATTAGTATCTGTTTCTAATATATACCCTTCCTTTGAACATATTGAAATTTACATTTTTCATTCTTCCTCATTTGGGAAGATTTTTAATGCGTTGAATAATTTTGTAGTACTATTTTTTTTTCCTTTTATCATAATTTCACTATTTTCAAATACCTAACCTATAAGGCCAGTTCTTACTTCTACAAAAGTGTTTTTAAAAAATAATTATTTAATCATCTACCAATATGCTTGTGGACAGTTGAATTTTATTATTAATATATACGTATCTACATTAGTAGTTTTCATAAATTCTTGTATTTCAATTATATGTCAACTGATTTCTTCTAGAGAATCATCATTTTATATATACTATCTTTATATTGGTAGATGTGTTTTATTGTACTTGTTGGCTACTTATATGTTGCAGTAATGGAAATGTTGATTTTGATGAAGCTTGGTTCACATGTTCGTCATAGCTGAAAAATATTGTAAATCAGCCTTAAATCCATTCCCGCGATACTTGGATGAGAGAGAAGTTGCTTAAATACATAAAAAAAAAATTATGTGTATAAATAAATATATATAAATTATAGTGTAATTTGACCTGAAATCACATGTTTCAACTCATCAAATTATAAATTGTTGAAGATAAATTCTCTGTAATGAACCCCTTCTCTGATGATAACTACCCTCAACCCTCTCTACTCTGGGTAGGGTGGGATTGAGTCTTAAATATATATAAAAATGAAACAATTGAATTTGGATTCACATGTTTCACCCTTTCAAAATAAAAAATATATGATTGTATCTTTTAAATTAAACTATTAGACTGATGGGCCTAAAGTCGCCTTGATTGAGTGATGATGATTCATTTGAATACTATGAAGCTACATTTGGATACTCATATATAAAAGAAAGGACAGATTGCATGTGTCAAGCACTCGAACTATAATTATAGTGGGAATCTTACACACTCTTTATAATACCACAGACGTATGTGGGATACTATTCGGTATTATAGTGACTTGGAGCGTTAGATAGAAACATTTGCAGCTCTTTTCATATTCAACTAAAAATATTGTATTGGGAAACTGAGTCCTAATTCATGGCACATGCAGTGCTTAAATATAAAGATGTCTTGTAAATTAACTTTAGGCGTTACTAGGACGAGCATTGAAATGTACTATATTACACTGCTATAATCAAATGTAAAAAAGTTAAAAGTTCATGAATTATTTTTGAGCATTTGAGTAATATTCACAATATGGATAAATCATAACTAAACACTGAGATTTATATAATTCAGCTTTTTCTTTAGCCCTCAAGATTTTACTTGAAAGAAAAACAATTGTTGCAACAAAAGAAATTCTTTCAAATAAATGAGATATCATTAATGAATTATATGACATTAGTCCTACTGCATTAGTAATTTTTTTCATGTCATTCTTACCTCATGTAAAATTAAAATGACAATGCTAAAAAACTCAAATGTATAACAGTACATCTGTAAGACTAGGTGTATGAACAGACATCTTAAAGTGGAAAAGACTGATTTTTTAACCCTAATGCTAAAATATTTTTTTACCTTTTTTCATTGATAGCAGATTTAACCACCACATTTGTTCTTGCTAATAGGAACATAAAATAAATCTCATTTTAAGATACTTTGTCTGAAGTATAGGCTGGTTAAACAGCTTTTTGTATTCCAACCATGAAACTCTGTTAGAGTTGCCAATTTTTTCTTGAGGGAAAGGGTGCACTGTAGAGAGTAATGTATTTTTCATCTGCACCTACAGCTACCTTATGTATCTCCTTATTTATTTTGTAGTATTTCATTTACGAATGAATGGTACCGTATTGGATGAAGTTAATCGATGTCATCTTTTTTTAATGACTATTCAAAAAACTCCTTCTTTAAAGTCTCCAATGCTTAAAGAAACTTGTTGAAATATAATTTGATTTTAGAAATGAATCATTGAATTTATATAATGCAAACTATTTAAAATAGAATTTTATTATATATGTCTTCTTTCTTATTTTAAAATTTTTGGTTCTCAAATAACTAGTAGTATTCTACCCCGTCCTGCATAGCTTCAGGCTTATGAATGGATAACATGATTGTGCATTACGAAACTGAGAAAGAAGTCCTAAATAGCTCATCACCGTCATTATACCAACCCCCCCACGCCGAGATAAGCTCATCACTGATGTTTTAACTCAACCAGAGTAACATTATGAGGTGTCAACAGGGCAAGAACCTTTACTTATCCAGAGGCTTTCATCCACGCTTATGGGTGCCCGATAAGTAGGCGTATAAATGATTTTTTCCTAGCAGGCATGAATCCAGTTCAAGGTACGGAGATATACACAACATGATACATGTTTAAATACTGCGCTGATCTTTTCATAAACGGCAAAAGTGAGTACCGATTCAGGCCCTCATTGAGCATTTTTACGGTTTTTCAGGGTAATATAATTTTGTGCTTTCATTTGATTTATAAGCAAATGTACTAAAAGTATCTCACCAAAATAAAATCAAGAATGTTTAAATTACGTCAGTTCTCTGTGGAACTTTTTTCATAAGTCAAATTACGTTTAGATCAATGTGACGAATGTAGTAGTTGGACGTTGATTGACAACTAACAGCCCTGCCACTGTATCGAGTATTTAGATTGTGTTAAGAAACCTTATGTAATTTTTTTTACCATTTTTTAAATTATTTATTTTTCTTATCATAAAGTATTTAAACTGACTTTTGAAGGTACGGCCAGATCGATTTGCAATTTCAGTTTATTCGTAGATTCATTCTTTAAAGCTGCTTGTATAAAGATATGAATTAAAATATAACAAATGGATGGTTTGGTGTTATGTGGATGGGAAACGGGTGTTAACTTTCCATGGCGGCCTCCCAGCATCTTAATCCACCTTATATACTGTCTCGTAGCTAGTCACTGATTTGTTGCTTCACACAAAAATTGCTCAAAGCACTCCCGAACTTCAATTCACTGCGTGTAGAAGTAAACACTGATCACTATAGAGGTCGAGAAGGAGCAAAACTATTCGTAAAGTTTTTCCTGCTCCAAAGAGTTCCTAAAGAGCGTTTTATTTTTTACGAAATTAAAAGAGTTACAAAGAAAAATGCCTCATCTTCTGATGTTGAGATATTCTGCAGAATTAACTCGATTAGTATCAGGTTGTTATAATTCACAAACAAATTTACTTTCATGATATAACCGATGTGCTGTGAATGAAAAAATAGATATAAAGCAAATTGTCCTGCATACAATCGTCTTTGAACATAGAAAAGTCTTCTCCAGCTCAAAGCATTGAATTTCCAGTGTTTTTATTAATCTAAAAAACAACAAAAACACAAACTATTCGGCATTGTTTCAGCTACACTAATATAGTCTGTTGCATCCATTTCAGGTGACTTGTAGATAAGAAGTCACTCTATAAGAAGCCGCCACAATAGACTAAATTAATTCTTCTCCTGCACTCTTTTTTTTCGTACTTTTTATAAACTAAAAAGACGAACTGAAATGAATTACATACCTTCAGTAATAAAAAATCTGCATTCTTGTTCTTCTTCTTCTTTCTTTCTTCTTTTCGGTTTTCAGAAATGCCGATCACTTGTAGCATATGATAGTGAAATTATATGTAGTGAGGAACAACATATATCTTTTTAAAAATTATTGTTTACATTAAAGTTCCTTGATTTAAAAGAGTAACACTATACCAGCTGACTCTGTCAGTGTTAATGTATTTCGTCTCTTCAGAGTTAAGATTTTCCCATTGCAGGGTGCGTCCCCGAATCTGAATTGGTGCATGCCTTCGACACCTCTAGAACTTTTCTGACGAAATGACTCTCTTTTGACCAATGGTATAAGGCTGGTGATCTTAGGTAGGTTTTTTTGTCATTGCTGGGCAGAGAACTAGCTGAGGAGGATCAAGTCGGAACTGAGAAAAAACAATGAAATAATGCATGGATTGTCTACCGAAGTTTTCCTATACGCCAGACTTCCCTCATTAATGGTAAGTGAAGAAGAGAACACGAGAATGTCAGGTGACAGTGTTGATGATGAGTAGCGAGAAGGAAGGCTTGTAAATTGAATAATATATATAGCAGACTGATTTATCAGGTAGATCCATTGCATAAACTCTACGTGCTATAAGGCACTGAGAGAGGTGGTTGTCCACTCTGTAAGTAATTGCTTTTTCCGAGAAAGCTCCACACGATCTGAGGAACTTTGTTAGATTCCTTTAGTGTATAATTTAATCAATAGTATCACACGCATAAAAAATAAATAGATCTGCAGTGGTTAGTTAGTTTCATGAAGAATGTTTAAAAGTGTCATAATTACATCGGACAAACTGGTACCTTTTGCCTTGGCATGATGTGTCATGGTATAAAAAATGAAAGGGTTTTAGATGGTAATAAAAATTGACAAGTGAAAGGTTTGAATTCATGCCGCTCCTCAACGCGGAACCTAATTCAATCCCAGACAACTCAGTAATTGTTTGTAAACTATTATGTTTGATAGAATACGGTAAAACTGTCAGAACATGACTATCCTACTGCTTGTGTCATGAACGTCAAATAATGAATGTTTATTATTCTTAAATTTTTTATATATATATCCAGTGATGAGAAGTTGTGTTGTTGATTTTTTGTATGCGGATTAGGTATGAAATCTGTAATAATGCTCTTCAGTTTGAATATAACCAAGAATATCTTTAGTGTACTGTCATTTATATTTTAGTAATTTATAACGATGATTATTATTAGTGCTGCATCAAATTGATTTAATGTAAGTGAATGATCTCTAATGAGTTTCGATTCTTTTCTTCTCCCTTTCAATTTATCTTGTTGTTAAACAAAATGTTCAAATTGCAATTAAGGTTTGTCTTTGTGGTTTATCTATTGCATGTACCCAGGTGGAAAGCCTGGTCTTATTTGGGTTATTGTTTATTGATAAATTTTCGCAGCCAGGTTAATTATTATTATTATTGATTGATTTTAGAATAGGTTCTGGCCTATGTGATAAACTAAATTAAGATAATTAAAACTTTTATACAACAACTGGCTCTAGGACCTACTCAGTAGGCAATTCTTTATTATAACAAACCTGTATTTAATTTGATGCATTGTAAAAAGTTGGATGAAGATGCTGCCTATACACGAGCTGCCCCTGTTGGAGATGTAAAATAATGCTGATTTTTTTTTCAGGTGGCTTCTGATAATGATCGGATGTAGTTGAAATACAAGTTCCTGCTTTGAAATAAAGCCGCTCATTAAGCTTTATATTTCCCGAAGAAACTCAGTTCCTAAAGGGAAAATTCTCACTAATAATATTTTAGTTGATTTTTTACCCACCAAAAAATGATAAATAATGTAGAGATGGAAGCTTTTATCAAGACAAATGAAACGTATTTGCTCAGTGATCTATGTGTTAAAGCAAGTTTTGGTGATGGAATTGCGAAAATTCCAATTGCTGCAGATGGGAAGCATTTCATTTCTGATATCTGTGAAGAAGAATTTTCGGAAAAAAGTAATTTAAATAAACATTTTCTTTGTCATATGAAACAAAAGCTTCATTCTTGTAATATATGCAGTAAAGAGTTTTCTCAGAAGAGTCACTTAAATGAGCATTATCGAATTCACACAAATGTAAAACCATATTCTTGTATTGTCTGCCAAAAAGAGTTTTCTCATAAATGCAGTTTAAATGTTCATTATCGTACTCATACAAATGAAAAGCCCTATTCTTGTGATGTCTGTCTTAAAGAGTTTTCTCGCACAAGTCATTTAAATGAGCATTATCGTACTCATACAAATGAGAAACCCTATTCTTGTCATGTGTGTCATAAGGAGTTTTCTCAGAAAGGCAGTTTACATGTTCATTATCGTACTCATACAAAAGAGAGACCCTATTCTTGTGATGTCTGTCATAAAGAGTTTTCTCACAAAAGTCATTTAAATGATCATTATCGAAATCATACAAATGAAAAACCCTATCCTTGTGATGTGTGCCATAAAGAGTTTTCTCAGAAAGGCAAATTAAATGTTCATTATCGTACTCATACAAATGAAAAACCCTATTCTTGTGATGTATGTGGTAAGGCATTTTATCAAAAAAGTAATTTAAATGTTCATTATCGTACTCATACAAAAGAAAAACCCTATTCTTGAGATGTCTGTCATAAAGGATTTTCTCAGAAAAGTTATTTAAGTCGGCATTATCTAACTCATTCAAATGAAAAACCCTATTCTTGAGATGTATACCATGCAGGATTTTCTGACAAAAGTAATTTAAAGGTGCATTATCAAATTCATACAAATGAAAAAACATATTCTCGTGTCTAGTACAGTAAAGAGTTTTCTCAGAAATGTTCTTAAGATCAACATTATCGAACTCGTACAAATGAAAGACCATATTCTCATAATTTAGGCAGTTAAAACTTTTTTGTAAAAGTAATTTTAATGATAATTATCGAAATCATTTAAATAAAGGTCTCTATTCTTGTGATGTATTCAATGCGTATTTTTCTCATAAATGTCATCTGAATGAGCATTATCTAATTCAGACAAACAAAAAAGATATATTTTAAAAATTCCTTTCTACGAATTTTATTTAAACAATTTTTTTACTCATTCAAAATCAAAGTATTATTCTAGTGTTGTATGCGGCGAAAAATATTCTCACAAAGGTTATCTAACTGAGCATTTTTGAACCTCAACAAAAGAAAATCCTTAGTTTTGTGATTTATGCAATAAGAATTTCTCATGGCTCTTTTAAAAGAACGTTATCGAAATGATATGGGTGAAAAACATTTTTTTGTAATATAATAATAATTGTCTAATAATTTTCTCTTAAGGATTGTTTGAATAAACATTCTAACGCATTTACAAATAGAAAATTTCTTTTGGGTTTTAATTAAGTTTTTTCATTTTAACGTTAGTTTAATTCACATTGCCATATTGAAACAAGTGATATTCCTTTTTCTTACCGTTTATGTAGGAAATTATTTCCCAAGAAAATGAATTATATAAGCATTTTATCAGTCATGTAAAGGAAAAACCTTTTATATGACGTGTGTGCATAAAAGTATTTAATGTTAAAAAGCATATTGATGTGATATTATCGTACCTATGCAAATAAAAATTCATATATTTATGATATTGTACGAATTTTTTTTCTTGCAAATGCCATTTAAATTAACTTTTTTAAACACCCATAAATAAAAAGCTTACTCTCCCGGTGTATGCAGCAAATAAACTTTATTGGACTATTTCTTCATTATACAAAGGAATCTCCTTATGTTTGTGATACGTGTTTTAAGAAATCTCAGAAAAGTGAAATGAAAAGACTTTTTTTCCTATAAAACTGAGAAAGATCCGTATAATTTTGTATATTAAAGAATTTCCCGTGGAAGTTGATCATTTATGCGTTATCGTTCTTATATGCGTGTGATAATTTACTGTAATATAATTTAGCAAAGCTTTTCTTCTGATCTTTTGTTTTCTAAATCTCGAATTTTGCGCTAAAAAAATTAACACATTAAAGCTTATGGTAAAATATAACTATTTTTAATTGTTCATTTTTGGAAGCTGTCTAAATCTTACGAGCGCAAAGGTCCTAGCAGACTACTCTTTTTTTTTTTCCGGACAATCAAGAACGATTTCGAAGGCTCGAGTTCTTCACCGCTGTGTCCTTGAGTGTAGAGGGTTGATGCCCCTTCGGTTTGCCCTGTCAACCCCCCCCCCCCCAAATAAGAATGTTTATTGGAATATTTAATTGCCTTTTAGGTGGTCTCTCTCTCTTTTTTTTTTGCTATTGTATTTTCGCGATTCCTTAATTTCCGTTTCTGACTTTATTTGTACTAATACGCTTTTTATGTCTCTAAGATTCACTGATTACAGCTTTTGTTCTTTGTGTGTTTGTTTTTCATTTTGTGTCTGCACTCTGTAACCTGAGTTTTCTCTGTAGTGTGCTTTTCTTATAAATTAATAATAAAAATAGTAATGTAACAATCGTAGTAATATTCATATATGTAAATTGTATATAATGTAATATTGTAAATAGTTGTTTTATATATAGTTGAAATAAAATGCAGTTATCGAAATGAATTCTAGTTTCTTGGATTTTCAAATTAGCATCCAGTATATATAGCTTCAAAAATCTTTTTCTTCTCCATTCTTCTTTATTTTGTTCCATGTTCTTTTTTACCATTTAAAATACTTATCACTGTAGAACGAGTTCTTCAGTTGGATAAAATATTGAGAACAGTGCTGTACTTACATAAAATTATAAAGTGTAACTTTTAGAATTTTTGTGTAAAAAAATTAATTCTCACATGCTTTTAATTATATCTCGTGTGCTTAATTATCGGAAGTGGTCAATGATCCCGATTGGAGCATCCTAAAAATATTGTATATAAATTTTTTCTGCATATCTAAATCATTGATAGAATAATATATATGAAATATGCTAAAAAGTAATTGTACCTGGATCTGAATTCTGTCTGTAATGAGATAAATGAATTCTTTAAAATCTCAAACTAAAATTTTGCAAAAATAGAGAATTAAAACTTGGTAAGATATTAATAACTGGGAACAAGAGGCATGTTACTGGGGTACTACAGTTGACCACCTGTCAGTGTTCGCCCCCCCCCCCCCCCGCCTTGTCGGCGAGAAATTTAGAGTTTAGCTGACGAAATTCTTTATGGTTTCGGCAGGGAGGTGCGGAGAGCTGGATATCAATATTCATATGTACCGCATAGAGAAAAAAAAAAGTCTCTATAGTTGTGCAAAAATTATTCATTTTTTTAGTGCATTCAAGCTTGTTATGGCTCAGAGAAAGAAGTCTTAAAAATAAGCACTCATGGTTGAAAATGAAGACGGTTGAGTTTAAATTCAAGTTCTGAATTCTTGCTTTTGAATAAAATTTACTCATTTTTTATTCAAATAAACTCGTATAAATAAGTACTTGGGAAATCTAATATTGAAATAATTCAATTTCACATTTGCATTTTTCATATCTTTCTTTAACTAGTGTCTTAAGCGACACAATTTCTAGTCGATAACCTAAACGACCCCGTTACCAAATATTCATTCTAAAATGTTAGTTCGAGCACATTCTTTACATGGCCGAAATTAAGAAATTTATCCAGCTTTTCGAGCGATTTTTTAAAAAATTTGTGAATCCAAAAGTGTGCATTATTTTCTCACCCACCAATGTATTTAAATAATTTTATTTATTTGTGAAATCTGTTAAATAACTTGATAGCTTAATTCTCTATTCATAAAAATAATTCGGATTTTAAAATAAGAGTAAATGTTTACTCTTTCACCTGCTCTTTAAAATATTTTAAATCTCTGCTATGAACACTGAACAAACACTGTATTGAAATATTAATAGTTGATGATTGAAGTTCATATGAAGAAGCATATTTAAGTTAAATTAATTACACAATTTTGTCCAAAAATTAATTTACGCTTGATTTTTTGTGTCATTTTTTTGGCCACAACTGATACATTACAGTGATGATTACACTGACAGAGAAGTTAAATCATTAAAAATGACTCATTTCTTTAAAATTAATATACTATAAACTTTAGAACAGAAATGATTTTTTTTTTTTTTAACATTGGTTACCTGTACTAAACAACTGGATTTTCATTTCAGTTCCTGAACTACACAAATTGAAAAAAAAAACACATTTCACAGATTGGAACAAACCTAGATGGTAATAACTTATAACCAGGAATGAGATTCTTCCGCTTTTTTGTTATTTTGGAGAAATTACGCTTTTTGTCTTTTTTTCTCTCAAAATTTCTTTTTTTTTTTCACCCCTGATTTCCGGTTTTTTTCCCCCGCAAAAATTTGCTTTTTCTTCCGAAAATTCCTCTTTTACACAAAGAAAAACCTTCTTATATTTCGTTTTCGAAAGAAAATTCTGGGAAAATATGCTCGACCGTGCGGCTTAACTCCACCGGCTAGGAAACTAGTTGATTCACCTTCTACTGACGAATCAATATTATATCAGCAAGCTCTACAAGGATGAACATTCCAACATTCAGTGCCATTCAAAGTATTAAGTACCACCTTTTTGCAGAAAACAAAACCTCTGTGGCATATTTTGCAAAAAAAAAAAAAAAGATTTTTTTTTCATGAACATGTTGAAAAAAAGGTAGTTGAAAACTTAAGGTCATCTTGTAGGGCGTACTACTTGTTTGTTAACTTTTAATGTGAATGATTTAATAATAACTAGCTGTTATGCCCGGCGTTGCTCAGGATTAAAATACTTTCATGTCTAATATTTTTGAGGTAAAAAACTACTTTTGTATAGAAAATTACAATACCCAAAATTCTTTTATCGTCTGAAATGTTTTTTAATTAAAATGTGAATATCAGTTGAATCAGACGATTTTTACAAATCGACGATTTTCTCCATAAGTTATTAGTATTTATTGCATAGATACTTCAAATTTTGTTCATAAATCTTTTAGTATAAGAAAGATTTTAACGGATGTTTTGGGACAATTATATAGTAAATTTTTCATTGAGAAAAAGCGTTAGAATAAATAGGAATAAAAAAAATTCATCCAAAATTCTTCGAATATGATCTAGCAACAGTTCTTATGTATTCTTGTTCTTCACCAATAAAAAAAACTGTTATAAATTGTAAATTTTATACACAATTTGATTTTTGAAAAATTATTAAAATGAGGGCAACGAATTGAACTGAAATGAAAGTTATGTCATGAAAAATTAATGTTTTAAACTTTTATTATTTGTTAAAATAGTTTTGTGCATAATACAAATTTTCGAAAAATATCAAGGAAAATGCCAAAATCTTGTTTAATTTTCAGTTAACTGAAATTTTATTAAGATTTTGAGCTTCTAAAAGTTGAAGGTTGACTCTCTTCTTACATAAAACGTATTTATAAAAAATAAGCAAAAATTTCAGAAATAAAGGTAAATTAGTTCTAACCGGTGCCTAGAAACGGAGTAGCTATAAATTTGCGTTATTTCAAAATCGTCTGCACGTAATTAACAATTATTAAACTTTAAAAAATAATAGAAATTGAAGGGAAAATGTCAGAGATATAAAATTGGAATCGTTGAAAAGGTAAAATTTTGAACTTTAAGATGGTACAAACATATTTTTTTTTCGAACAATTTGCTCCGAAGTGGCGGCGGTAAAACGGTTTCGGTTAATTTCTAATTAACTGACTGTTTAATTAACTTTTGGACTTAGGAAAGGTTCATAAGTGTCTTCTCCTTGTTTTAAATAATAAGTGTGCAAAATTTGGTTGAGAACAGTTCATTGATTTAGGAGATGTGGAACATAGCCACAATGACTTTTATTTATATTAAGATTTAATATTCTTTTTCTTATTTATACGTACTGAATTCTAAAAATCATTCTAATTTCAAATAGGCAAGTGAAATTTTACATAAAAATTTATTTATTTAACTATTGAGGGCGAAAGATGCACAGAAATAGCAGGAACGATGATGCAAGTCGAAACGCACTCTCATTGGTCGAGTAGATTTTGACGCCATCTTTGCCCTTCTTCGCATTTTTCTGTTTCACGACTTTTATGCGTGTTTTGATTCTAGGCGTTTATATTAGCTTACATTTTATAAGTGAAGTTTTCGATTTTTTTTTTTTTAACTATTTCACTTTAAATTTCATAATGGATAATGGTTTCGTACAAGGGCAATCGGATAATTTGCCAAAAATTGATTCCACAATACGGCAATGCATTTTAAGAAAAACTCAGATTTTGTGATGGCTTCCTTTCGGTAACCAGAAAGAAACTATATACTACTTTACACAATAGACTTCGCCTTAGGAAAAACGGATAGATTTTCAAAAGCATCCGGCAGCGGTAAATTGAAGAGGGACCTTCGGACATTCCGATAAGACGCTGATATTTCTGTCGCACAAGAAAGAATGAAAAGCTAAGATCCAGATTTTGCATGATCTGTGAAATTTCGTATGCCTACGGAAAAGAAACAAGCAGAAATATACTTATTTTAGAAGTTCCGCTTAAAATAAATTCAAGCACGGCATTTTTTGAAAAATAAATGTGTGCCTTTGAAAAATTAATTTTATTTTATAGAGATATTTTACTATGCTGTGAAGTATATAAATTATTTCCTTTGTACAAGTATTAATTTTAAGATACCAATTATTAGCAATTAATATAAAAATCAAAAATGAATTCTGCGAATTATTTCCTTTTCATTATCAAAAAAAAAAAAAAAATCATAATTTTAAACTTATTTTTAAGATATTCTAATTAATTTCCAATGTTACTGTAATTTTTAAAAAAAATATATAAGTCACTTCAATAAATATTGAAAAAATTTATGCAGTAAAATAACAAGAGTAAGTTTTTTTAAAAAAAATTTTTAGAAGGTTTGACAGCTTCTGTCTAAACGTGCTCAAAGGGTTAAAATATAAATTCAATGTAATCAAAAAGCGAGGGGTGGGGTGGGGAATAGAGGAAAAAAATAATTAAATTTTATTTTTGCTTTAAATATGTCTGTTCTTTTTTTTTTTTTTTTTGCCGCTAACCTCACCTTATATTTCTTTTCAAAACAAAAAATATATTGAATTCAAAGATGTTTTTTTACAGTGGTTTCTGATATTGGTATGGAGGAACACTGGTTTCTTAAAATATAAATTCCATGCAATCAAAGAAAAGGAGAATAATACATAGGAAAATAACTATTTTAATTTAACTATTTACTTTATGAATAACTATTTATTTTTTTGCTGCTAATATCACATTATACTTATATTCCAAACAAAACAGATATGGAATTCAAGGCTATTTTTTACTGAGTTTCGTGGTTTTAAATGCGTGCGTAAGTTTTAAAATATATAATATATATTAACTACTCACATCAAAATGATTTCCACGGACTTGATTAACGCTGCCTGCAGATAATTTTGGATTAACTTTATCATCTCTCTTTATCGCCTTGCACCATTTTTTGCGAAAAATATCATTGCTTGGCACATTGATAAAGAATGTATGGGGTGCATTTATAGTTGTATTAACACATTTAGGAACGATAAAATACTTGTATCTTTTGGACATTATTTTATCCGATGAGATAGAAGGAAAATATAGAAAAAAAGCAAAACTTCTATAGCGAGCGCGTACAACCAGCGTAAGCTCGCTGCTGCTTGGACAGAGTTGACGTCAGACCCGTTTTGCGCCAGAATGGATCGTTTTTCCCGCCAAATTTCAGAGGCGAACTTTGAGTGCAAATAAAAAAAATGCAAAACGGCCTAGAATTTTTTAAATGTTATTGTTCATTTTGAAGCATTCTAAAGCAATTAAAATTTTTAAAAAAATGCTGAATTTCCCCATTCAAGTATGAATGCGATGGAATACACAACATGATACATGTTTTATATACTCATGGCCGGATTTTCAAATTGGCAAACTAGGCAACTACCTAGGGGCTCCGAGACCTTGAGATATTTTTGCGGTATTTTAAGGGTAATATAATTTTGTGCTTTCATTTGATTTACAAGGGCAATGTACTCGAACATATTCAAATTAAAATCAAGAATCGTTTAAATTTCAGAAAATTATTCTCTTAGGAATTTTTTCATGTTTTCTAATTCACTTGCAGTTCAATGTGACGATTTTTTGGTAGTTGGTTGGCTGATTAACAAGTCAACAGCCCTGGCAATCTTTGTATCAGAGTATTTAGATTATGTTAAGAAAACTTTTGTAATTTTTTTACCATTTTGTTTTAAATTGCTTTGCATTTTTTTTTACTGCATAAAGTACTTAAACTGATTTTTTTTTTAATGCATAAAGTCCTTAAACTGATTTTTTTAAGGTGGCCCGCAATTAGATGTGCTGTAATTTCAGTTTGTCGTAACATTTATTGCCTTAAAGCTGCTTATATATGGATTAAATTAAAATCGATAAAAAATGGATGGTTTGGGGAGTTCGGTCGAAAACTGAGGCCCTGAACCTTGCATTACCTAAGGCAAAGGTTGCTGTGGTAAAAACTGTTTTTCTAGAGTTTTTCCTACTCTAAAGAGCTCCTGAAGAACAATTTTATTATTTGCGTAAAATTAAAAGAGTTACAAAAAAATGTCTTCGATTTCTGATGTTGGATTTGAATATTCCATTTAAAATTAAACTGATTAGTACAGGGTTGTTATAATTAAAGTTCGCCTATTCAGACAGCTTTAGAGTCAGTTCTATAGCTCTACACGAAACAAAATTTTACTAGAATGTAGTACAACTGATGTTCTGCATGAAAACAAGAAAAAGTAGCGTGAGGTGGTACACTTTTATGCAGAAAACGGTATTTTGAACGGAAAAAGACTTTACGTTCAGACCTGAATTTCGGCAGTGTTTTTCTCAAAAAAAAAAAAAAAAGGAAGAAACACGCAAATAACTATTCAGTATTGATTCAGTAATAAAAAAATCTTCAGAAATCGCCTCAAATATTGGTGTAGCACCCCATATAGACGAAAATTGATTTTTTTTTCTTTAATCTCCTCCCCTCCACCTTTTTTTTCGGTAACATTTTTAATTAAACTCAAAAAAAGACAAACTGAAATGAATTATTCAATATTGCTTCGGTAACAAAAAAAATCTGCTAAAATCACCTCCTCAGATATTGCCGCAGCACCACCTATAGACGAAAATGTTAACATTTTTTGCTTTCTTCTTTCCCCTCCTTTCCTTCTTCCTGTTTCGGTTTTCAGAAATAGCACCATTTGTACTACATGCTAGTGAAATTTTTTTTCATTTAGATCCCTAGAACTGGCTCTAGAGCCTTCTCACTAGGCGAAATTTTATTATAAAAACCATGTATTTAATTTTATGCATTGTAATAAGTTGGACGAAGATGTCTGCCTATACATGAACTGCCTCTGTTGGATATATAAAATAATGCTAAATTCTCTTTTTTCTCTTTCAGATGGCTTCTGATAATGACCGGATGCAGTTAAAATACAAGCTTTTGGTATGATATAAGACCCTTTGCACTTTATATTTCCCGATGAAACTCGGTTCCTAAAGGAAAAATTATCACTTCTAAAATTTTAGCTCATTTTTTACAATTTTTTTATAAAAAGGTAGAGATGGAAGCTTTAAACCAGAGGAATGAAATTGATTTGGTTAGTGATCTATGTGTTAAAGCGAGTTGTATTGATGCAATTGCGCAAATTCCAACTGCTGCAGATGAGAAGCATTTCTTTTCTGATATCTGTGAAGAAACATTTTCGGAGAAAAGTATTTTAAATAAACTTTTTCATTGTCATACGAAACAAAAGTTTCATTCTAGTAATATATGCAGTAATGAATTTTCTCAGAAGATTTACTTAAATGTGCGTTATGGAACTCGTACAAATGAAAAACCCTATTGTTGTGATGTCTGCCATAAAGAGTTTTCTCGCAAAAGTAATTTAAATGGGCATTATCGAACTCATACAAATGCAATGCTTTATTCTTGCGATGTCTGTCATAAAGGGTTTTCCCAGGAAAGTCATTTAAA
>BGPR01002576.1:8595-81510 GCA_013235015.1 Araneus ventricosus | reverse complement strand
TAATAAATTATAATATGATCTATCATTAATAAATTATAATATGATCTCAGGTAATATTTCTAATTACATTTGCATGTTCAAATTACTGCAGATTATCAAATTAATTCTCATTCTATTAAATAAATTTCGCTGTGCCTGCCAGATCTTTAAGGAACCAAAGTTATTTTCCAAATTTATATTAAAAATTTAATTATATTAACAGGTTCTCGTTATATAAATTTTATAAGACTTTTAACAGGATCTCTGTTGAACTGGACATTTGTCATATGTCTCCTACTGTTTTTAAATGAGATTGTTTTCAACTTTAAAATGCATGACCTGATTTCTTTTACTTTTTTTTACGCTTGACTACACATATTAAGATTTTTATGCATTTTCTTATTTTTGTGCTTGTGTGTGTTTCACTTTTTGGCCCTTGCTCTTTTAATGATTTTTTTTTTTAATGTTCTAAATTTTAAAAAAATTGTGTGATTTTTTTATAATTTTAATGTGACGGTATGCATCATGGAACCTCAGTGTGTTTTTAGTGCTTTTGGAATTGCGTGTTTTCGTTTTAAAACATTTATTTGTTCACATTTTTATAATTAATGTGTTTTTAAGCTTTGAACTATTGTATTCTCTGCAGTTACTTTTTTTCCCTTTGTGTTTTAATTCACTTTGTGGCTTGTGTTCCTTGTATGTTTTTGATCATGCACTCTGTAAATGGAATCATCTCTGTAGTGTGCTTTCTTTGAATAAATAAATTCTTATGGCATGCTTATTTTCAAATCAATGCACCATCTGATGAATTAATTTTACTACGAATTTATTCTGTTAAGTTATAATATGTAATGTTTCTATTTATAAGATAACAATTTCTGAAAATGCAGTATAGTCCAATCAACGAAGGAAAAAAGAAAATGGTGTAGTTTTGAAATTTGGCGCAGTTCTTGGGGGTAGTGTCTTAAACGACATACTAAAAGTCCCTGCCGGTGAGGGGTACATGGGGATTTAAAGGAGCGCGTTTTCAATTTTTCTTAAATATCTCGAAAACTATGGGCTCTATCGAAAAACACTCAATTAAAAAATTAAACTACATGAAATTTCCTACAAAAAAATTCCTACGGTTTTTTTTTTTTTTTGTAGCATCAATAGTTTAGAAGTACAGATGGAAAAAATAATTAAAAATACTGAATCTACAACCTCCAGAAAAACCTCATGCCTATATAATAATTATTCAAGGGTAGTATTGTATGTGTAGGAGCGGGGGTGGTGGGCTGACAAACCCATTTGATGAACAGTTGTGCTCTCTTACTCCCTTCACAAGTCTCCTTCTACTCGTAGTCCAGTAAACGAATTATAAATTTTTAAAAATGGTATACTTTTGAAATTTGGCGCAGTTGCTGGGAAGACAGCCCTAAACGATATATACTAAAAGTGGGGTTCAAAGAAGGGATTTCTCAGTTTTTCTTTAATTTCTCGAAAACTAGGAGTTTTAGCGAAAAATACTTAATTGCAAAATTAAGTTGCATGAAATTTCCTACAAAAATAGCCTAATAATAAATATTTTTTTTTACTAAGAATAGTTTAGAAGAGAGAAAGGGATTCAAAAGTTATTATTTCTAAAATTCCTTATTGTAATGGTAAAATCAATAAAAAGTGCTGAAGCAGTAACCCTCGAGAAAACCTCATGCCTATAGAATAATTTTAAAAGGGTAGTATTGCATGTATCGAGAGTAGTAGTGGTGTTAGAGAGAGGGGGGCGACAAACCTATTTAATGAACAGTAGTGCTCCCTGCCTCCCCTCAGGTTCGTTGTCCTCCACAAGATCCCTTCTACCCAGTCTTTTGGTTCTATTAACGCATGAAATCGGTGCATTTAGATAGTATAATCTAAAGCTGCATATCTCTGCTGAGTTCAACTTAAAAGCTCGCAACCAATCTGTGACAGTTCAACGGGAACATTTTCCTGCCAATGAAAGGAATAAGACCAGGCTTATTCCCTTACTAACACAGTAAATAGCTTCGGAAGGAATGAAACGAGAGTCGCTGCAAGAGATTCTGATACTTATATTGTGAGATCTGGGTTAGAGAAAGCAATTTCTCATCCCATTGTTGCTATACCAGGGCAGGAAGTAGACCTAGTCGTGTTACTGATTGCTTTGGCACCACCAGAAAGTAACATTTATTTTATGAAGTCTGGCAAGAGAAAAGTCGAAGCTAAATTATTTTCTATAAGAAAGCTCCAAAAAGAACTTTCTTTTCCCAAAACCATCCTCCTTCTCCATGCATTCAATGGCTGCGACGTAACATCAGTTATTTTATAGAAAAAGCAAAGCACTATAGTTACATTGTTCGAAAATCAAATGAGCCAGATTAGAAACATTTCTGAAATCTTTTATAACCTCTCATCAACACCAGATGCTATTTCACAAGCCGGTGAGATGTTTCTAGCCATACACAAAGCCCCTGCTAATGGATTTAATTTGAATAACCATAGATATGCAGCATTTCTCGAATCATCAACCAAGATCAAAGCTTATTTCTCCTCAACCAAAGGAGCGGCGCTGCAACACTCGTTTAGCAATGTGTTTCTGTTTGTAGCACCTGCCATGGTACCTGTACTAATGGTGCCCCTCTAGAAGAAGAGGAGGAGTTGGAATTTGATCAAATAGTAGAAAAATATAATGAAATTCGATTACGAAGAAGAGTAAAGATGGTTTATGTATATTTCTATGTATATACAGCGTGTCCATACTTATCGTGATCAATAGTTAATTTCTAAACCGTTAGAGATAGACATAAGGGAAAAATTATATATGTTTTTTCAGTCACTAAATATATTTCTGAAAAAAATACGAATTCTAACTTTATATACGGCCCCCCGGTCCTTTCAGTCATATTCAGTAAAATATTTTTGACATTTTAACATTTTAAACAAAAAAAGTCCCACTCTTCTGCGACTAAGGGGTCTATTCTGGTACCCCGGTCGGGTTGGGAGACGTCACTTTTCCCGTTGTTAACGTGCGGAAAAAGTGACCCGTAAAGCTGAGCCAGTTCTGGAGCTTCGAATTTCATGATTTTTAACCAATCAGCGGCCTCGTCGAGCAAATGCTGTGCATTAATTGGTGGATCGTCTTCAAGACGGCTATTGAAATGATGTAAAGTGGTCTAAGTCAGCGATATTGAAAGCTTAATAACTCGATCAGTTTTAGTCGCAAAAGAGTGGGACTTTTTTCGTTTAAAATATTAGAGTGTCAAAAATTATTTTACTAAATATGACTGATAGGACCGGAGGACCGTAAAAAAAGTTAGAATTCGTAACTTTTTCGGGAATATATTTATTCACTCAAAAATATATATATTATAATTCTTCCCTTCATTTAAAGCATTTTTTCAATTGGAACTATTTGTCCATCTCTAACAGTTTAGAAATTAGCTATTGATCACGATAAGTGTTGACACTCTGTACATATGTAAGGTTATTTCAGTTGATGATGTGAAACTGACATATCCAATGAAGATGCAGGCTTGTAGAATAAATAACAGTTTATTTAAACTTCAGACATGCTTAGATCAGATCAGGTAAAGATATTATTTAAATGATTAAATAGTTAGAAATTCAGTCATGGCCATGAAGGGAATCTTACGCGCAAAGTGGAAACATCGCAGCGGCTTAAATAGTACCGAAATGGGAAAAGTCCCTAATTTGGGCTCTAGAAACAATGTTACTCTTGCGAGTCTAAATTGTAGTAGAAGTGCTTTTATCATAAGACTGAAGTATAAGTAATTCGTTTGTAGTCAAAAATTAACAGGAGTTAAAAGGGATTTATTTTAAAGTTGGGAAAATTTCTAAGTCATTATAATTCCGCCCCTCCGAAAGACTCGTATGACAACAGGGCCCTAGTTGCCATCGAATCTGCGAAGTTGGAAAAGTTTATAAAAGGAATTTAAAATTTTGATATTTGTGAGACTAAAGGTCATGGCCTGGAAGTAATTTTAATAATATATATGCAAAAAGATATCAAAATAGTTTCAAATGTAATATTCAAACAGCAATATGAATAGAAACATAAATTTTAATAAAAATTCTCGAAAACTCTTTTCTTTATATATAAAACTCCAAATGTAAACAAAATCGAAACATTGATATGTAATTCTTAAAATTTAAATTTCTTCACTTTTTTTTTCAGAAATCAGAAAAATTTAAATGTTGGCAAGTGTCGTGATAGTAGTATGGCAAATTAATTAAATGACTGAAATTTATTTTTGATATAATGAAGAATTTTTCGTTTAGGAAGAAAGATAAGATGGGATATTATTGCCTTAAGAGATTAACATTTTTGTATTTTTGATGGTGAAACTCTGCGCTAATCCACATCGCAAAATCTTAAAAAGCTCTTTTTATTTATTAATAACACAACTCACTGACAAACTGTTCTAGCAGTCGAAAGTACAAAAATTATCTCCCGAGGCCTCAGAATGGAGGGAGTTGGTGTTAAATTTTTTTTGTACAATAATTGTTTTTACGAGTAGAGTTAATTTTTTTGTTTACCTTTCTTTTAAGTCCTGTAATATAAATTATTTACCATATTCCAACGACACATTTAAATATGATTTTACCCAAAATTAATTTATGAATTAAATAAAATTTATAGGAATTTTAAAATAAGCATTTTCTATTAAAACCATAATGGAGAAATGTTACTTTCAGATTATAAGAAATAAATCAAATTTGCAACTTAAACTTCGCATAGTAATACTTCACATTTTTAATATTAATATTTGCTATTCCCAATAAAACCTCTTATATCTCAACATTTATTATAGCATTGATAGCAACAAAATAAATTTCAAAACCAAAACTAGAATAATCCCTATGTGCAAAATTTTGGTGCTGGCCGAAACTAGTGCAGGTCACCGGTGAAGACTATTTCCCCGAGTGGGATGTGGTGATGGGGAAAGGTAGTTCATATATACTAGAGGGTTACACCACTACTCGCTCCGTTCGTCAACCCCCAAGAATCACGTTGTGTATTCAGATGCATGGAATTTTCAATAAGCGCACAGGAATTTCATTTTCTTCTTTATTCTTTATATTACAACACACCACACACAATAGACGATCACAGCACATATTAACAGAATATAAACATATTTGGATATTTAGCCGCTGACAAAGCGAGCTGTGCTTAATTGCTCAATGTAGATAAACGTCAAAAACAAGTATGATACAGCAACAACTGAAACTGCTCTTGAACTGCATTGCATATATTTAAAAGGTATACACAGCGCCATCTATAGACAACATTCATTTACATATTTAGTATATGAATAATAATAAATAGAAGATAACGATTACAAATAAGATTACAGATTTTTGACATACATGAACACATGCTGTGATTCTTTTGGGATCACTACGTGATGCCAGATCGCTTCGCTCGCTCGCTGTACAGTTATGAGTGTCTGCTAGTAATAGGAAATTATATATACATTAATTACTAAAAGTAAATTTAAATTATTTGAATAGCATGAAGTTCTAACATTATTTTTTCATTAATTACTAAAAATTAAATAATTTCTAAAATTAAAATTTTACCTTTATACCATATATATGTAAATGTCAGAAAGAAATATGAATGCTAAAATGTATGATAAAATGTTTACAAATAAAAATTATTCTCATCAATCAGAATTCAGGCACTTAAAACTACTTAGTACACACATCCATTAGCCCTAACTTCATTCCAACAAACTTCTAAATATCCACACTTCTCAATGAAATGTTGCTCAGAAAAGCTTTACCACATGTATGCACTCTCTCTGCAATAATTGTTTAGGCAAGAAAGATATGAATTTTCTCTCTGGGTAGCTATTTATATGTCAAAACCTCAAAAAATATGAGTTTTCGAAAAATGATTTAACCCATTTCACAAACTTTTAGCTTAAAAAGGACACTTTAAAGTGACAAATGGCTTTAAACATGTTCAGATTCACAATTATAACCTATAATAATTATTTACTTTTACCTTTATAAAATTAATAAAATAGCCCTTTTAAAAGTTTCTAAAATTCTTGTTTCTGACACCAAAATTTTAAACATGCTTTTTTTCCCACAGAAATATTGATCAGGAAAGCTTCGCCACATTTATACACACTCACTGCAATAATTATTTATCCAAGAAAGTTATAACTTTTCTCGCTGGGTAGATACGTTAAAACCAACCAAATACACTTCTTTGAAGCACCCGAGATAGAGCAAGAAATGTTTTATTCGTCTATAGACAATGTGGAAGTGATTTTCCTTCTATCAAAATCTGACAGTATGAAATGAAGTATGCAGAGACTGCATAATAAAAGTTTTCAAGTAAAAAAGTTTAGGAACAATAAACTCCCATGATTCAAACTATAATATTATTTACTTCTTGTTTAAAGCAAATTTGTTTGAAACCTCAATAAGATAAATGAATACATTTTCAAATATTACCTGTATGACAGTAAATGGTTTATAGGAGCTGTATTTCGCGCTAACTTTGGCGATAGTATTAAAGAATGCAAATAAATCCGAAAAGAATGAAATAGCTCCACTGTAAATTCTTTCTAAATTGTGAATCTTAATTTGTTAGTTAAATTGAAACTTTTATTTTAAAAACTGTCTTGTCTTAGAGCTAATGATTTTAGAGCTAATGACTGAATTTCATACTTTTATTTTCTCTAGTTACCATACACATAATTATTGAAAAATTAGAAAAACAAGTGTTTATAGTATATTTTTTTCATATTCTGTATTTTCTTCATTTCATTCCTGCAAAAACATTGTTTTTTAAGATTACTTATCTCAACCAATTGTTTGAGAGGGTTGGTAAAATATCAGCTTTTTATTGAAAAACCAAAAAAGCTTTTTTTTTAAAAAAAAAAAAAACCCAGGTTCTTTGGTTTAACCCTTCACTGCATACTGTATCAAATTTCATACATGATTTATTTTTCATGTTAATAATGAATAGAAAATGTTTTGCCCACTCGTACACTCTGTATCAGATTAGAAACATAAGAGACCGGATAATAATCATTCGCTCCATTTTCCAAATTATGACTCTTTCTTCCACAATTAGACATGATATAGATAAATTTAATTTCAGTCAATAATAATTTTCAATAAATCACAAGTTTTTTTATTAAAAAAATTAAGAGGGTTGAAGAATGTGGGTGTGATTGTTTTACTTGAAATCATGATTGTAGCTTGGAGAACTAAATTAAAAAGCTCAAAATTACGTAGATGTATGTTGTGTGTGTATTATATATGTGACATCTGAAAAGTACAGGATGAAGAAAGATATTTTTGTAAAGAAAACAATTTATTTTCAAATACACAAAATAATTTTCCAAATTGAAGGTTAAAAGTAACTAAAAAAGAAGGAGAATATGTTACAAAAATAGCTTATCAATAGTACAAATAGTGATAAGTTACTAAGTAAATCTTACATAATATAATCTACATACATCTTACATGATAAAGTAATTTAACATACATACACATTGTTACTTAAAAATACCAATTTTCATGAGTCAATATAGAAAAAAACTTAAGAGGAAAATTAATATTCACCAGTGCATCTAATAGGTAAAAGGATTTAATCAGCTATCACAAACATGTGAAAGTTGGAGAAAACGGTGGAGAACCATAACCATTATTATACATATAAGATTCTTTAAACAAAACGGAGATCAAATCCATCATAGAAATAATTATGAATAAAGACAAAATGATCCACAAAAATTGCAACACCTGTTTATTTGAAATAACAATGATCTTTTGATCAAACGAACCCTCTTTAACCCTTTTAACAAAAGGGTTAAAGATTTACATGAAGTTATAATTACGCGAAGTAGATTAGCATTGAGATAGACGTTAATGAGTTAAAAGTAATTACGATATTAGAGAGATATAGCCAGACGGAGAAGTTAACTGGGATATAGTTACCATAACATAATGATCGGGCGACTTAACTGCGCCGAAACAGATTAAGCTTACATTCTGATTAAAGAGGGATTACGAGAGAGAGTTGCGGGTTTGTCTGCTGCTCGCTGTGTCTCTCTGAGCGTGCTCGCTGGTTTTGTGGGGGAAAAGAGAGCGCTGTTCATGATGTATCATGAGCAGGACTCTTGGCTCCATCTATCGCAAAAAAATTAATCTAGCTTTCACAATCTTTTTTACCCGGCAATTAAATTATGCTTACTGGTAATATCCTACATATATGTTTTTTCATCGTATAATGGTAAAAAAAATGTGCATTCTCCCTTCCCCAGCAAAATAATTTTATTTGTTAAATGTTATTTTATAAGTAATTTTTACCTGCTATTGAGTCCAATCGATAGCTCTAGCTAACTATAGCGGGGTAACTATAACATATGTTGCGGCGTAACTAAATATATATAAGGCATGGACTGTATGAATGCGGTGAGAACTTTGGAGAGAAATGAAACGATGATCCATAAAAAAGCGGTTTATTCTATTGCAACGTGCATCACATCCCATCTCTCCACCAAATCTAGTTCTGGCGGGCTATGTCCCGCGCAGTTACAAAAATAGTAAACCTACTTCCTGGGGGTTGCCACATTTGGCGAGCACAGTACTTAACACCTGCTATTAACTCTTTCTCATCTTGGGGTAAAGGCACATGACACAATGAATTTTCATGCTTATAATGCCCTTAGAAATAAGAAACTTCAACATGGGAGTAGAAATCTTTAACTAAAATAGCAGCAGTGCAGTGAAATCCCATCTTCATAGTCCCCCGAGCCTTTAATCGCCTTTTACGACATTCAACTTTAGGTCTGTAGACACCACTGCGATTACACCAAAAAGATGTGTATGTATGATTTTCATTTTTCTTTTTAGTTTGATTAATAAACTTTGCACTGGATTTATTTCCTTCCTCTGTCATCCACTCTAGGAAATCTGAAACAAACACATATCTTTAAATATCTGATCAGATAAAATTGTTAAAAGTGTACACATGAGTAAATATTTATAACTTTTACTACATTCAAATATTCCTTTGAAGTTTCATTAATTTCACAAGCTAACAAAATTATAACTTCTAAAAAGCAATCATTATTATAATCTCAAAATCTGTCAATAAATAGTTTTAGAATAAGCATTCTTTTTGTTGCTTATACAAGGTATTAAAATTACTCTAGTCCTTTTCTTTCTATAAATAACAAATTTTTATCCTTCAACTCCCTTAAAGGTTTTCAAAAATTCCTGATAATTGTTTTCACTGCTTTTCTATGGGGGAAAGGAGGAGCAGTGCATTTATAGAAAACCTATTCATGACAGAAAACTGTTATAAAAAAACTAGTAATGAGTATTAGAGTGAATATTTTATCTTACAATTAGAAGTAAAGCATGTGAGGGTTTACTCGCTTATGCTTTCTTCTCTTCGGGTTGCTAGGTTTACAAAAAGAGCAAGGGAAAAACTCATGATTCTATTGTGGTCTCTTGTTACACTAAATAACACTAAACTAAATTAAATAAATAACATAACACTAAATTTAATCATAAAAAATAAACCATTATTCTAACATTACAACAATAACGTCCTAGCACATCCCATCATCATCATCATTAGACTTGATATTTTTACACGTTTTTTCATCAAGGAAATCAATATTTAAAATGATGCATGAAACATATAAAACTAATCAGATCATCTCAAATGTACTTACCTGTGTATTTCTCGAATTTCAACTTTTTGCAATCTTCAATACCTTTCATTTCATGGCTGCTGTTTAAGTGTGTTCGCAATTCACACACATTACGAAATTTTTCATCACAATTAACTTCCTGGCAAACAACGGTGGCCCTTACTACTTACCCACGTATTTCGATAAACTTTTTTTAGACGCGAAATGTTTTTCGCAATATAAGCAAACAAACTCGCTTTCAGCAATTTTATCATCATTTTTTATTCTATGGAATCATAATAAATGGTCGTGTAAATACTGCTTTTAAAAAAATTCAGAACTACACAAGGAATATTTGAATTCCATGTTTACTCAATTCAAAACAACGCGCACATTCAAAATGGTTACTAGAATGTGACTAGAATATTGGCGAGAAATCCATGTGAGGTTCAGAATCCACGTGAACTGAGAACCAATCAGATTCGACTTGCGTAAGGTGGTATCATGGATTTGAGCACAGAGAAGTAGAATCAGAGGTCTCACTCCCAGAGACCCTAATGGCAACTTTTTTAACATTGCGTTTCACATAGACAGTACGCCACCAATGTGCCACAATGGAACTAACCGGACATTTCCCTATCGTCATGACAACGATGTAAACAATTATTTAAACGTCACCGTGACGTCATTGTGACGCGAGAATGAAGGAAGACGTTTATCTATCGTCATGATAACGATGTAAACAGTTATTTCAATTCCTATCGTTATTATTTTTATTGAATTTTTCGACTTTTTGTTTTTCGACGATTATTTAATTTGAGAATAGCCGATTTCTTTTCATACTTTATTAATTTTACTGCCTAAATAATGTAATTCTGAAATAACGTTTTTCTCACCAATTTGAATCTCACTCTTTGTAGAGTACCAATAATTTAAAACATATGGATACATAATTGAAGAAATAATAAGTTTATTTCAGATAAAAATTATATTTAAAAAAACAGAAAATAATTAACCTCTTTGTAGAGTACCAATAATTTAAAACATATGGATATATAATTTAGGAAATATTAAATTTATTTCAGATAAATAAATTATATTTATTCTTTATCAAGAAAAGTTCTTTCCAATCAAAATTTTTTTTTAATTACAGAGGAAATTTTTTTGTTAAGTTAATATTATACTATCTTTTTCAAAATATGCTGAAACAATAAATTAATTTTTCATAAATTCACATTCATTCTTTTTAAAGATAAAAAATTTGAAGAATGTAATTTTAATACAGAAAATTCATTTGCAACGTTAATATTTATCAATTTTTGTATTCCCCAGTAAGAAATGAATAATGTTATTTAGTTTTGCACTAAGATGCTATAATAAATGTCAAAGACTCAACATAAAGCACACTATTTTATTGAGCAAACATAATTAGTAACAAAATATTATGAATAAATGAACTTTTTAATAAGTCCCAAAAGCTGAGCATAATGGAATGACCTTCGCGTTTAAGGTGGCCCTACCAGAAGTTTAAACTCCCGACGCACTTCGCTCATTCTACTCAGCATAGGGATTTTTGATTAAACACCCTAGACAGAAATTTTTCAAATACACATGCCAGCTGAAATATAGGAAAAGATATTTAATAATAAGATATATCAACAATCAATTTTTAATTATCCGAGACCACAGAGCTTCTAACACAAAATAATTCTTTTTTCTCAAAGAACTGAAGTTGGATAATGCATATGCATAATGAATTTGGCATTTAAAAAAATTGCAGCCATTTAAAGAAAAATAAAAGAATGTAATTTTTTAAAATAAAATATTGTTAGCATAAAGAGTGTAACGATAACTTAGAAACCGACTCATTGTAAGATACACAGAGAAGTTCCAAAATTTATTTCCTCAAATTAACTAGAAATCTGCTGCAGTATCAATCATAATATGTAGTTCATCTATAATGAGAATTCCTTTGAACATAAATTATTTTACACATTTTTAGACAAATATCTACAAAATCTTGGTGCATTTCATATGACCAGCCATCCTGAAGACAAAACAGCTCCAACATTGACAGACTGCCTCAAAAAGAAACAAATTTCTAGTAGATTCCATTTGTATAACACAAACCAATTTATTTTTTATTAAAGACTCCACTTCATTGTAAACATTGAATATTATGAATAAAATATTCACCTTCAGCCAATAACAATTATTTTTCTTATATGAAGCTGTGTTAAATAAAACAGATCAAAATATTTTGGAACTTTATTAAACTAGTATTAGCCAATATGCTTATTAAACAAATTTCCTACATTTTATTTACACAAATAAGAATTAATATTTTAATTTGCCTCTGGAAAACGATGTTAAAAATAAATACTAATAAAAATAAGAATTTTCTTAAAAGGGAATTGAAATTTGCATAAGGATGCTATACTAAGATACTGAATTATTTCTAAGATACTAATAAGCAGTATGTAATAATAATAAATAAGTGTAAACATTAAACAGTCTAGAGATATTTAATCAGTTCATTTCATTCTATTTCACAGTAGGCATTTGTAAAAAAGCTTGCTTCGGATATAACTACATATACTAAATATATCTCAATATTACTTCAACTTAGAGCACAAATAACAGCAACAATTTTCATACTATAAAAACTCAAGTAAAACTTACCATTCAAAATCAATATAATTATAAATGCAATATTTAGGATTTTCAGCTGTATTTCAATATTAAATTACTGATAAAGAAATTTAACTTGTAAATTACATTGACAGTTCACAATACATCATAGCAATAATTATAATAAGTTTTTCTGAGAGTAATAAGCAAGGGTTCCATTAATATCTTTTAAAATTATTTTGATTACCAAATCATACTATGTAGACATAAATCTGTCAAAAAAAAAAGGACTACAAAGAATTTAAAGAATTCATGCACATTTTTGTCAGATTATTCCATATGATAGGCATTTTAATATGCTTCAGCAACTGCACAAAAATAAAACAAAATGTTATTATTTTATATACAAAAAGTGGAAATAAGTATTTTAAATATTAGAAGTTTTTCAGTTATTTAAATAACATCTTATAAAAATTCTGTAACGCATTTTAAACTTACCGTTCTCATCTCCAGGAATCTTGAATGAGTAAGCAGTCAAATACGTTCACAAAACTAGAATAGTTACAAGTCTTGATTCTACATAAAGTATCTAATTCTAAAAAAAACCTCCTGATTATAAAAAAATATTCTGTGAAATTGACAAGCAGCAACAAGAATTCAACCAGCAACACAACATGGCAGCGTTTCGGTTGCTTTTCGTTCGATACAATAATGGCGTCGTGTTATGATTTGAGAAGTAGAAAGATTCTACACAGCTCTGTGATGGAAACCAATATGGCGTCATGTTATGGTTTCTCTGTGGTTTGTAGTTCTATTGTAAGGCTTAGGTGGCGCTGCGATAGTTAACCAAACTCCCGAGTGAGACCTCTGGTACTCTTTCTCTGTGGGTTTGAGGCACTTCGAGTTTATAGAATAGCTTTTCATGACGCCATCTGTAAACAGTATATAAAACTAAAAAAATATAGCCTCGCAAAATTATATTTAAAAAAAATTTAAATAAAAAAACACTTTGCGTATATTTTATACAAATGACTGAATCGCACCTTTTTGATAGTAGTATTCATCACTGGTATTTGTGATTTTTTGATATTACGTAGAAAATAACAGTTCATCAAATATTCGTCATCCCCTACAAATAAATAGGGATGTATAATCCACGATTTTTTGAGTAACAAATATTTTTGCTATTGCTATTTTTAAATATCTATTCCAAATAACTGTTATTTCAATCACACCTTTAATTTTCAAAAAGTCTTATTAAATATAAGTAAAGTGTTCTAAAAAATTAAATGAAAAAGTATTATTCATTTTTAATGTACGTTCTATGTTGTTTTAATGTTTAGTTCTTTATACTGTCAACAGATGGCGCTAGCAAAAATTCTTGTGAAGGGGTGTTCAAAACGTCTAAGTTGGGGTCACAATAGTAATCAATCAAGACGTCCTTTGACGTCACAGTTTCCGTCTTTTACCAACATCCATATTGCTACTTCACAGTTTTAGACCTATCTGCAATTGCTACTTCACAGTTTCTGACACTTTATAGTGCAGAGCCACAGATGAGCGATTCGATTGTACCAAGATCAAAACCGATAACCGCTTCCGATGCTATCTTATGTGTTGTCGTAACGTAACTCAAATTACTTGATTTTTGAGTTGCATGGAAATAGTTTTTTTAATTGATTCTTCTGCAATGAATATATTTTTGTTTGTAACACATGTTATATATACTTTTTAAATAAATTACTAATAGCATAACGTGCTATGTGCTCTCTGTTTACTTTGGAATTAATTATGTAGCTTGCAAGATCAAACGCATTTTTGATTGGCGATCCTTCTCTTTTTTTCTTGTTGCCGATTTACTCATTATTCAGATTTAAAACGATGGAATGAAAAAATAACTTAGATAAAAAAAAACACAAAACATTATTTTCTTATTCAAGTGTATATATACATTAAATTTTTTTGTAAACTAATATTCTGATCAACGAAACATAATGCAATCAGTAAGTGTTTAACTATTTAGACAATCTTGGCTTGAGTTTTGAATGTAAACTTATGTTTATTTTGCAGAAAGTATATACTTTTAAAGTGATGTTCAGTTGAATTTCCATGCTTATAATAGGTTCATAAAGACTTGCCATTGCAATTGTAGATTTCCATGTTGTTGTTATAAAATTAGACATTTTCCAAGATGTAATAGTGGTAGTTGATAACTGTATGTTTTACATATGCTATTTTAATGAAAGAAACTTTAGTAGAAAGCAGTGGTGAATCCAGGATTTGGGTCTGGGAGGGGCTGAGGTCATAAAAATTTTATATCGTCTTGAGGAATGTCAAACCTCATGGCTTATGCAAACCAAACCACTTTAATTTTACAGACTTTTCTCACCTTACAATCAGAATCATAAAGAACACTATAATACGTTCGATAATTTTATAAAAAATACAATAAAATAACCAGCCAAAAAATGTTTCCGACCATGTCAACGCTACAAGTACAAGCGGAATGACTAGAAAAGTAGGAAAATTTTCGAGTCTGCCAAGCCAGAAAGCAATGTTGTCATGTTTTCATAATTTTTTTAAGAAAGGGAAATTAAGAACAAACAGTTGTAGTGATTTTAAATAAAATCAAGAATTCTGATTTAGCTCTGGGAGGGGCTGCAGCCCCATAGCCCCCTCTGGATTCGCCACTAGTAGAAAGCATAGATTATTGTACATTATTTATTTTATTACCAATATAATACGAGTCGGTATCGGCAGATTTATAAATTGTGTGTGTAATATTATATTGTAAGTAAAGAATTGCTTCACAACTGAAGAATTTCAAATATAACTGCATTTATGTTTTTATATAACTGCAAATGAAAATTGTATGGTTTTCCCCAAAAAACTAAACAGAACAAAGAGAATTTAGTTCAGTTGCATAATTGTTTTTGTTTATATAGTTGTTTTATAAACTAAACTTGCTTGGAAGAGAAAAAAATTGTTTTAGAATGTATTTGCACTAAGTTGTCTCGACAGTCTGCATCATCAGAAATATAAACACAAGATAATCAATAAATCATGTATATACTCACAGTTGCCAAGTCGTAAGTTCGACGCTGAAAATTGGTCATTCTAAAAAGGAATAATCCCGCACTGACGAAAACGTAAACCAGTCATGAATTCAATGAAGAAAGCTTCTCTGTAATGAATACTAAACAATTTAATTAGATAAAATATTTACATAGTTAAGATACAGGAGTTTTTAAGAATAGATTTAACAATAGCACAATACATGCAACGCTCCAGCATTTCAGCTTCAAGAAGAAAAGAAAGTTCTGGTTTCACTAGAGTTCATGTAGGGTTGAGTTGTTTCCGTAGAAGTGGAAGTGCTTTTCGTGACACTAAGTAACATACAACAGGAAGATCAGAATTACTCTTATTATTTGAAATTGAGTTGATAATAAGGATGAGTGGGTTATAATACTAGTATACTAAGAATGAAAAGTTTAGTTACCAGCAGGCAGCATAAGTATTCCCTGTGTATGAATGTTTTATTTGGTAAATACTTTTTAAATGAAAATATTTGCATTTAGGGGATAATAGCCATTGTTGCTTCAAATCCCATAACACAAGTTCAATTTGATATTTGCATTTTTGAATAACTTATTTCTACTATAAAAATAGATGGTGTGTATTTATTTTATATTGTTCAGCTTGCTTTGGTTTAGAAACTCGGAGATAAGGTATGGAGAAAGACGAAAACAATGTTTAAATCAAGCTAACAAGATGATCTGTTCATTTGTAAGGGCATTTTTCTAATTGCCTTACATTTGTAATAGATTTTCTTGAAATAGCTGGATGTATCTCTGTATAATTTTTTTCATATTACTATATTTCAATCAGCTAATAGTATTTTTTTTCTGAATAATTTCTTTAAATGTTTCATAATTATTGATCTTTTCTATATGTATGCCTGCTTTATCAAATTATATTGAATTTGCTTACCTAAGAAAAGTTAAATGTAAGAAGTTGATTTTTTAAGAATTAAAGAAGTTGAGGTTCCATGTATTAAAATATTGGCTTTATGTGGAAACTTCACAACTCTGTTTTCTATTCATTATATGCTTTTATTATTTATATTTTTATATAAAATATCTATGTTTCATTCAATATATATGATGCAAATTCAAGTATTTTATTTTATCATACAAATTTATGAATCTGCTATTTTATAGAAGCAGAATGACATTAACACTAAATATTAGGAAAAGAAAAAAAATTTAAATAAAAATTTAAATTTTCTTTTTCAAATTTAAGCAATCTTTTTTCCTACTTACCATTGAAGTTTTCAACAGTTTATTAAGCTATTGGAATTATTATTTTAATGGATTTTTTTGCATAGTATCAGGTGGGATAAAGTGGACTTACATCAAATAAAATGCTATAACTTTGTAATGAATATTGGTATAAATGAAATCTTTTTTATTTTAGCTTTGAATAGTTAAGAACTAAGTTTAACATTCAAAATTATACTATTTACAACACTTTAGTAGGAGAAAACACCCATTTTGTTTGTTCATGTAGCAATTTGAAGTTGGAATACCAAATTGAACTTCTCTCCTACATTTTGTTTAATTAAGTTTTCATTAGATTGACTCTGCAGAAAGCTTCAGATAGATCTTAAGAATACTTCCTCATTAACAGATAAGCTGAATTAACTACAGATATTATTTTATAGTAATTTAAGTAAGATGGGGTAAAGTGGTCATAGGGATAGGCTTAACATGCATCACTGTTTTAAACTTTCTTAAGCTTGATTTATTAGACAGGTGTTAGTTAAATATTGATTTAAGATATATTACAGATTATAATTAAAGATATGAAAATAGGTAACCCCAATTTTTGTACTAAAATCATCACATAACACATATAAGAAATCAGCCAATTGCAAAAAAGAATGTACTTTTTAGTACATAAGCAAATGATTTCATGCTACCTTTTTATTTTATACAAAGGAGCTCATGTATATGAGCAATAGACTAAAGGTAGTGCTAAAATAGACTAAAGGTAAAGGCTTTATCCAATTTTCTTTAGATTTGCAAAAACCTGTTCTTTTAATTTATGATGGGCAATGAAGTTACATGACTTATGGAACAGCAAAAAAGGCCATGCGTTAATTGCACTATAATTTTTGTATAATTGCATTCTAAAAAATTTGACATGAGCTGTACTTACAACTCTATAACCAACCTGTTTCATCTATACATGAAGTGGGAATATAGAATTCATGAGAAAAAAGAAAAGTTCAAAAACAATAATGAAGGTTTGACTGAAGAAATTAGTAATAAAACAACTACAAAAAAAGAGATGCAAGAAAAGAGATAAAAACATGCAAAGAAAAACTTGATAAAAAGCAGAAAATGTATTATTCAGTCAAGTGAATTCACAATTGCAGATAATCAATTATCACAGTATTTCTGTGAGATCTTGGCAAAATATGACGGGGGGATCAATCAAAGAGCTTATTGGACAGGTTTCTGATAAAATAGGAGATTTTCTGTCAAAAAAAATATCTAAAACTTCAGACTATTACACCTTTCCTGAAAATCATAACATTGTTGGAATTGAAGAGACAGATATCCTTAAAATTCTTGATGAGCCAACTTTTAATCATAGGTTATTAAAAATGTATAGTTTGATCAAATATACTGATTTTCTTTTAAAGTTGAAATTATATTGAGTTTTGTTAAATATTTTTTTAAAAACTTTGCTTACTTATATTAGGTTTTTATGATTATTTTTAATTATGACCACTTTACCTCATGTACTACTCACTTTACCCCACCCCATGGGGTAAAGTAGTCATAAAAACATGACAAATAGAAGTTGTCATAAAATTGTTAAAATCAATTATTTTTTCCCCAAATTTTAATGCAATGTGTTCTTCAATAATGTAAGGTAAAATAACAACCAAAAAATATTAAGTATTTTAACAAATTCTTATATTTATAATCCACTTAAGTTTAAAAAATGTGGATTTTATGACCACTTTACCCTACCTGACCCTATTAAAGCAATTTTTCAACCAGAAATTTCATTTCTGTGTTTTGCTTAGTAATAAAATATGCTGTTTTCCATTTAAATGTGTTTTTTAGAGTTTTCATTTGCAATTTTATATGTATTTATGCATATGCATGTAATAAAGGTGAGTACATGCTATAAAATGCTTCATTTACAAAGCATCAACATTGCTTGAGAATCATTTCTTCAAATATTTTTTTTCATGAAACCTGCTAATCAGCTGAATAGTTTAACGTAACATATAAAGTATTTATTCACCTGTTTATTCAATCTTGACTTGGATTTAGAATGTAAACATGTGTTCCTTTTACGGATTGTATTATGAGCTTTTAAAAGTGATGAGCATTTACATTTCTATGCGTTGCCAATTAATATATGTTGATAATTTACGGAATATGATTTTAAGACATTGTAGCTAGAGATTTTCAACCCTTTTTGTTAAAATATATGGTAAGGTATTTCATGCATCTAAAAACTAAAGCAACCCTGCATTTTTTTTAAATTTCAGTTTCTAAATTGACATAACAGTTTTCACAGTGAATTTCCATATAATATTTAAATATATATAAAAAAATTGACCATGAATTAATAAAGCTAAATATCCTTACTAATGAAAATGCAAATCTACAATTAAAAATGGCATTCACGTAAAAGTATAATTCTATTTCAGTTACTCGGATTCAACTTTATATTTGCTTAGTGCAGTTACCTCAGACAACTTTTTGACTAATATTTATTATTAACTTTTACACTGAGAAAATGTTCAATAAATAAATATCTGTTAATATTATTTTATTAAATATATTTATTAAATATAATAATAATTAATATTACCATCTGTTGTTCATCATGTCATGTTTTGATAATGATTTGAAATTACCTCTAAACAGTTTGCTTCTAAAAGTAGTTAACTAAATAGTTTGCCAGAGCAATTAGGATTGTAATATATGGCTATACTTCTTGAAATTATTTATTTCTGTATTTAAAAATGATTAAGTACTTAAATGAAGGCATCTGTTTTTCTATTCTTGGGGGGGGGGGGGAGATACTTTATCTATAATGACTATTTTCCAACAAATGTTTTCATATGTAGTTGGGCGTATTATTTATTATAGGATTTATGCAAAATAATTGACCTTAAATTGATCATGGATAAAGCTTAATATCCTTACTAATGAAAATGATAATTTCTTTAAGAAACTTACAATTAAAAAATTGGCATTCATGTAAAGTGTAATTCTATTTCAGTTATTTTTATACAACTTTATATTTGTTTACTTCAGTTGCCTCGGAAAACTTTTAACTGAAAAAATGAGGAAATGTTCAATAAATGAATATCTGCTTATATTATTTTATTAAATACTACCATCTATGCATCTGTTGCTCATCGTGCCATGTTTTGATTATGATTTGAAATTACTTCTAAATAGTTTGCTTTTAAAAATAGTCAACTAAATAGTTTGCCAGAGCAATAGAGATTATGATGTATGGTTATATTTCTTGAAATTATTTACTTCTGTATTTCAAAATAATTAGGTACATAATTGAAGACTCATCTGTTTTTCTATTCTTTAGGGGAAGAAATAATTTATCTGTAATGATTATTTTCCAACATATGTTTTCATATATAGTTGGGCATATTATTTATTATATGATTTGTTCAAAATAATTGACCTTAAATTGATAATGAAATCCTTAGAATCCTTTAATATCCTTAGAAATGAAAACGATAATCTCCTTAAAAAATTTACAATTAAAAATTGCAGTCATTTTTATACAATTTGATATTAACAACTTATACTTGTTTAGTACAGTTGCCTTGGGCAACTTTTAACTCGAGAAAATATTCAATAATTGAATATTTGTTCATATTATTTTATTAAATATTATAATATTAATTACTGCCATCTGTTATTCATCCTGTCATGTTTTGATTATGATTTAAAATTTCTAAAAGTAGTTAACTAAATAGTTTGCCAGAGAAATTAGGATTATGATATGGTTATACAACGTGAAAATATTTATTTCTGTATTTAAAAATGATTAAGTACTTAAATGAAGGCATCTGTTTTTCTATTCTTGGGGGGGAGGAGATACTTTATCTATAATGACTATTTTCCAACAAATGTTTTCATGTGTAGTTGGGCATATTATTTATTATAGGACTTATGCAAAATAATTGACCTTAAATTGATCATAGATAAAGCTTATTATCTTTACTAATGAAAATGATAATTTCCTTAAGAAATTTACCATTAAAAATTGACATTCATGTAAATTGTGTTTCTATTTCAGTTAATGTTATACAACTTTTTATTTATTTAGTGCAGTTGACTCAGACAACTTTTAACTGAAAAAAATGTTCAATAAATGAATATCTGTTTATATTATTTTATTAAATATTATTGTATTAAATACTATTATCTGTACATCTGTTGTTCATCATGTCACATTTTGATTATGATTTGAAATTACCTCTAAGTAGTTTGCTTCTAAAAGTATTTAACTAAATACTTTGCTAGAGCAATTAGGATTATGGTTATATTTCTTGAAATTATTTACTTCTGTATTTAAAAATGTACCTTACTTCTGTACTTAAATGAAGACTCATCTGTTTTTCTATTCTTTGGGGGGGGGGAGGAAATAATTTATATATAATGATTATTTTCCAACAAATGGTTTTCATATGTATATTATTTATTATAGGACTTTTGCAAAATAATTGACCCTAAATTTATAATGGATGAAGATTAATATCCTTACTAATGAAAATGATAATTTAGTGCAGAAATTTACCATTAAAAATTGCATTCATGAAAAAGTGTAAATCTATTTCAGTTATTTTGATACAACTTTGTATTAACAACTTATATCTGTTTAGTGAAGTTGACCCAGGCAGCTTTTTGAATAACATTTATTAATAACTTTTAAACTGAAAAAATGAGATTTCTTTCTAATTTTTCCAAAAAAAATGTTTAAAATAAAGTTTATTAGTAAAAGTTAAGCAAATGGGAAAAATAAGCCTGCATGAAAGAGTAAGTTAACCTGTATTTGAGATTCAATAATGTATTTATTAATTTTTTAAAAAAACATGCACAAAAACAATTTTTAGTGCTAATAATAACCCATACAGAATTCAGCATAATATAGTTTTTTCTAATATATTTCAATCTGATCTTTTTCAGAATATCGTAAATTATTAAGGATTATTCTCATGCATCTCCATATTAGATTGAATTTATATTCAAATTACACCTATGTCCAATCTAAAAAATATTAAGATAATGAAATTAAGTACCCAACTACACATGAAAACAATTGTTGGAAAGAAGTACAACCGTTTATCATAATCCTAATTGCTTTGGCGAACTTTCTAGAAATAATTTCAAATTATCAAAAAACGAGTAACAACACATTCAACTGAAATCTACCCATTACTCCGATCAGCTGTGTAGGCGATCCTCTGCGTCATCTCCGATCCGATAGATAAGTCTTCAGTCACATGTATCACAAAAGTTATGCAATCATTCGAAAACGCATATCACAACAAGAGGGATGATTCACCGAAAGACAATCGTACAAGACCCATAGCAGTAGAAACTGCTATCGGGGGAAAAAGTGATTGGAGGAGGAAAATGTGAATCACAGAGAAACGTAATACGAGGGAAGAAATAGTTGGTATTTGTGGTTTCACGTTCTAGGGACCTGCAACTTTTCATGGCGGCATCTATTGTCAGCATATAGAACTATAAACTAAAACTTTGAAAGGTTTATTAAAAAATCAAATAAAAAAATTAAAACACTTTACTTTTAATTACAAATGATTAAATCACACCTTTCTTACAGTAGTATTCATCACTGGTATTTGTGATTTTTTGATAATACGTAGAAAATAACAGTTCGTCAAATATTCGTCATCCCTATATGACGATAGAAAGTCGCTATAATCGTTCGCAGAAGCTTAAATCGTTCGAAAACAAATATTCATATGGAAACTTTGTTAACTGCGATCGGAACGGTAAATGATCGAATGAATTCTTGAACTGTGTTGATGCTAGCTGCCGTGCTTGATGGGAATATTTGTCGTTAACTTACTTGATAGAAAAATTTCTTTAAAATGTAGTTTTCGCCACAGGCGTCATCTATTGACAGTATCTAGAACTAAAAAAAACTAAAAAAAAAAACGCTTTTACCAATGCATTAAAAAAGAAAAATATATTTTTTTCCAAAAAAATCTAGAGGTCAAAACAAAAATCAGAAAAGCGTCAGGCGCAGGTAGAGAAGCTGTAAGTGAATTAAAATTTTAATCACATTTATAATATATTTTATATGATGAATGTTTAAAAACATTTCATTTCTTATGATAATCATTGTGGTTTTATATCTTTCTCCTATTGTTTTCAGAGCCTCACGCTTTTACGACCACCAGATTTTTGAGAAAAACTTATTATTTTCTTTTTTAATGCATTGGTAAAAGCGTTTTTTTTAAGTTTTTTATATTTATCATTTTCTAGTTTTTAGTCTTTAATTTATGGCATAATTCAGTATTATAAATATTTTATACAACAACTAACAAAGCAATTATTTTGTTGAAAAAGGATGTTACGTAATGGATTAATTATTTTCTATTTTTTTATTAGTCTTTAATTTATGTCATAATTCATCATTATAAATATCTTGGGATCTTAGAATCAATTTTTCATGAACTAATTCCAACAAATATTTTATTGAACATATCTATAATAGGATATAATTATTTTTATTTTTATTGAAACATTTAAATTACTGTGTAAAGTATTTAAGTTCTCAAAACTGCTATAAATGGCGCCCATGAAACCTACCGAGTGCAAACGTAATTTTGCAAATTTATTTTAAAAAATTGAAAATTGAGAGCTCTAAAATTATTAAAATATTGCATTGTCATCAAGATCCAATAAATATACAAAATTTCAGAACTCTAGTGCATTAAGAAGTGAGTGAAAAATCGATCACAAAATTCCAACCTTACATACAAACATGAAACATTTCGAACTTAGTGAAAGTGTTTTAAAACACAAACTTTTGCTAAAAGTATAATAAAAACAAATGATAATTTTTTATTTAATTTTTTAAAAACATTTAAAATACATTTAATAAGACTTCGAAAATCCAAAGCGTGATTGAAATCACACTTATTTAGAACAGATATTTAAAAATAACAATAGCAAAAATATTTGCTATTAAAAATATCGTGGATTGACAGAAGATAGAACTAAAAACTAAAACTTTGCAAAAGTATATTAAAAAGAAATAAATTCTTTTAAAAAAAATTAAACACTTTAATTACCAATGTTTGAATCACACATTTTTGAAAGTAGTATTCATCACTGTTATTGCTGATTTTTTTTTATATTGCGTAGAAAATAATAGTTCGTCAAATATTCGCCATCCCTAGTTGACACTGAATAAAGTTCTTTTTTCAAAACACTGATGTACATATTTTTAACTAATGAACTAATAATAACAAAAAATAGTTTATAAAAATTAATCCTATAATTAATTTACATAAAATTTATCATCAGTTCATAAAACGGTATACAGATACGAAAATACCGGTATGAAGTAAGGGAGAGTGAGGTAAAACCGGGTACCCTTCATTCATCATTATTAATACCCCTTTCTAGCAGACAGATACTGAATTGCACTCTACTAGTTGAAAAAAAAGGAACAATCATAGTGGCGTGTCATAGCTGTTAAATTCACTGCGTCTGTGAAGGTTTATTTGTTTTAAGACATCAACTCTCTAATGTTCGTTTAATTAAAAACTATCTTTACTTAATAATCATTACAGTTATGAAAACTATATTTAATACAGCTTATTATACGTTTAGTAAGGATTTATACTCTATAAAAAAATAAGGATACAATATTTGCGTGGTTCTATTTCATTTTTTATAACCTCTGTACTCGGGGTAAAACCGGGTACTCCAAGTACCGTAAGACCGGAACAGTTAGTAATACTGATTCCTCCGATGAAGACAGTAAAAACTTATCAGACGTTGATTGTGTATATTTTGATGATGTATTTTCTAATTTAAATAAATGAGAAGGGTTTATCCAATGTAGAAACTGTCTTAGCTGGACCCACGAAAGTTGCAGTGGGGTGGAGAAAGAAAACTGCTTTACATGTATATTTTATAACTAATATTCTTAAATTATCATACAAAATAAAATGTCTGCTACTTTTCCACTGAAAATCGAGTTTTCTAATTCCCCATAAAGATAACAGGTGTACCCGGTTTTACCCCACTAGTGGAGTTAAACCGAATGGTATGACTTTTTTAAATAAAAATATTATTGGTTAAAAAAAGTAGTAAAATTATGACTTTTCTGGAAAGATATATTGTACTCTGATAAACAATGAATACTTTAATCAAATTTGACAAGCTCTATATCGTATAGTTTAGCTACAACAAGCCTTCGAGTTTTAGATACTCGGTTTGAACCCACTTTCCCCTATAAGATGTTTATTTTGAGGTCTTCACATAGAGATGTTTCCAGTTTCAGACTCCATGATTGAATGGTGTGCACACCACAATGACAATCCATACAGTTAATCCTTTTAGGAGGTGTAACGATCCCATTGGACGATTGCAGCGCCACCTCCCTTGCTGAGTATATTCGCCATGATATTCATCAGTTGGACGATGGACATTACCCTGTCTGGGATTGAGTTATTCCCCCCCGTTTGTAACATTAATTATAACTATTTTTATTTACTGTAAATATTAATTTTGTGTAATGTGAAGTGTCTTTTGTGTAGTGACTGTTTATTTGTTAATTAAAAAATAGTTTAAAAGTAACTTTGTATTTTTCCCCAAATTAATTTTGTCTTTGTTTATTTATTTTCTTTTAGAGCTAGCCGAAAATTTTTAAATAGTTGCTACATAAAAACTGGCGCCCAAACGTCGCGCGGCCTTCGAATTTAAAAATGAATAACTTTTAATGTCCACGGTCCAACTCATTTTTATTTTGCAGCTCTGTGTGAGTTATTTTGAATTAATTTGTGTGAAAGAAAATTTCTTGCTCTGTGTGAGCTTATGAGGATACTTCTACCATCCTGGTAAGTATTGGAAAATACCATTGAAAGAATCTGCAACCTCGCAGTAAGTACAGATATTCAGAATTTCATAATATAACAGAAATCAGATGTCCTATCCAGTGACAAGTTATTAGTAATGAAAATTAACGTTAACAAAACATTAAGTTAAATTTTGATATTGCATTTAATTGAAAGTTGAACTTGAATATTGTGAAAATGTTTGAACTTCAAACGTTGTTTAAATCTTAACATCTTTCAGACTCAATGAAAAAAAGTATTTTTGGAACGAAGTTATTAAAATATTTGTGTATGCATCAATATACTCTTGGTTATTCCTGGTATTCAAAATGAATCGTATGATAAGAATTCATATTATTAAGTGTTTATTTAATTTCTGTAGTTTATTCTGAACATTTAAGTTTTTTTCTATTTAGCGCAATAATTGCAAAGGTTATTATTTTGTGCTCATTTTCATATTATATTTTGTGTAAAAACATTTTTATATATCGCAGTCTAATTTAGCAATAATCCTATTGCATATATTGTTCCCAGTGTGTGTTTCAATCGTCAAAAATTATACTTACGCTTTGAGAGAGAGAAAACTGCTGATCAACGCATAACGCTGTTGCGTATGTCCTTGAAAAAGTATCTTCAGTTTAATTCTCATAAATTTCCTCAGCATATTATTTTTTTTTCTCCCTTCAAATGATCAAGCTCTAGCAAATGTTTATAGAGTTAGCGCTGAAAGTAAGTGATTCGCATTGAATGTATAATATATTTTATTCTGAAAGTGATAGTGAGATTTTTCAATCCAGTCAGATGATGAGATCATAGCTTATTTATTCTTTTAAACGAAAGGCATATGTTATTACTAACTTCCTGCTGTTTTGAAATAATGAAAAGTATATCATAATGTGAAAAATATTTGTGGTTTCAAAATAGGATTGCTTTTCATTTCAGAAGAGTATTTTCTTTGTTTGAAAGAGAAATAATAATTTATTAATTACTCTTGGTAAATGAAATATATCATTAATGCTGTCAAATAAAGTTGCATATAATTTTTAATTGAAATACTAACTTTTATAACAATTATTCTTAAAATTTTGAATTTGATTATTGTGTTTTATTGTCAAATTTGCACTTCTTATAAATTTAGTTTTACTAAAATTAATGTTGCCACAGGGTGAATATTAAAATTTAATATTTTAGATATATTGTATTAAAATTGATTATTGTATGTTTTCAAAATATCCAAATTTAAATTAGGTTTTTTCTCCAAAACATAAGACTTGTGTCATCGAACATTTATTAGAATTTAGGACTTAAAAAAAAACTTTTAAAATGGCCTATTTGGGAACAGGAAGAAAGCACGATTTGATTAATCTAGCAACCGAACTGGGATTGCAGGTAACGGAGGGTCTAAAAGTGGTAGAACTAAAGCAACTGATTACGAGTGCGGAGTCTTACGACGAAGAATTTACAAAGAATTTATTCAAATCGATTATTGATGAACGCTTGGCTGTAGCAACTGAAAAGGAAGCCGAACGCTTGGCTGTAGCTGCTGAAAAGGAAGCTGAACGTCAATTCGAACTTGAAAAATCAAGAATCGAAGCAGGAGTTTCTAGAAATATGACTCATGCCAATTCTTCTCAAGAAGTAACTGATCAGGCTAAATTTGACCTCAGTCGAATTCTTCCAAAATTCAACCCAAAAGAAGACGAAATCGGACTTTATCTTACCATGTTTGAGCGACAGTTAAAATTTGTTAACATACCGGAAACCAACTGGATCCCATACCTAATCGGATCCTTACCATCTGAAATAAATCAAATGATTGTGAAGGAAAATGAAGAAGATTCTAAAGACTATGCCAAAGTCAAAGAAATGCTTCTGAAAAGATATCGGCTCACCGCTGATAGGTTCCGACAATTGTTTGTACAACATCGAAAAAGTGCAGAAATTACATGGAAAGATTACACTTTTGAATTAAAATCCTATTTTGAAGGATGGACCACAGAATTGAACATTTCTACTTTTGAAGAATTAAAAGAATTGATAATCGCAGATCAAATTAAAAGGAGAACCCCTCCAGAGTTTAAAGAACATTTCGTAGATTATTGGTCAGAACTAAACAAACCATTTGAACTCGCTGAAAAGCTTGATGCTTATGAAACTGTGAAATTAGGCATGAAGAAACATGTTTCTGCCATTGTGAAGAAACCCTTCTTCAAAGAAAATGTTGTCTTTCACCCTGAAAGAAAATGTAAAACTTCCCATCCTCGTGAAGTTAATCAGCCAAGATCGAACGATTTCGATAAATCTGTCAGTTCTAGACCAGAAAGAAAATCTTCAATACGATGTTATGGTTGCGGTTATCCTGGTTTTATCCAATCAAAGTGCCCTAAATGCACAAAACCCAAAGAAGAACTTAAAACTGTTGTTCAAAGTATTAAACTTTATGCAGCTGAATCACCCGATTCTCCATCAAGTTCTATCTGCCTAACTGTGTGTGGAAGAGATGCAGCCTTTTGCGCTGACACTGGAGCTTCCAATTCCATTGCAGGAGAGGAATTTTTTAAACTGTTGCGAGATCATAAATTCAGATTTTATAAGAGAGACATTACGATGGTCCTTGCAGATGGGAAAGAAAGAAATGTTGAAGCCTTGACGACTACTGTAAATCTCAATGTAGAAGGAAAAATAGTTCGTGTGAAGTTCATCGCCTTGCCTGAAGCAAAGGGAAATCGAACTCTTCTTGGCACAGATTTCTTACAAGCTGCTGCAATTGTACTTAATATCCAGAATGGTACTTGGCATTTCAGTGAAAATCCCCATAAGCAGTTCTCTTTTTACAAGAACCCATCTGACGTTAAGGAAAATCTACCTACGATATCTTCTCACAAAGTAACCTCTCCAGAGACGATTCCTGTCGCATTGCCAGAAACATCTGTTCCTGTGATATTGAGAGAAGATGAAGGGAAACATTTGACGAGTAAACAACGTGACAAATTTAACTCGCTGTTAAAAGAATTTGAGACATGCTTTCATCCAGGGGGAGACCCTACCCCTTTTATTGAGCATCGTATACAAACTGGAAACAATTTACCTGTTTCTGAGCCTCCATATCGAATGACCCCTGCAAAGAAGGAACTGTTAAAAAAGGAGCTAGAATCTTTACTAGCTGAAGGTATCATTGAGGAATACGAGAGCCCTTACGCAAGTCCTGTTGAGTTGGTTCCAAAACCAAATGGATCTATCTGATTGTGCATCGACTATAGAAAGTTGAACGCTACAACGATTCCCGACACCTACCCCTTACCAAGAATAGATAATTTATTAAATGAGGCTAAATCGACAAAGTTTATGTCTACAATAGATTTGAAAGCGGGCTATCATCAAGTAAAAGTTTATGAAGCAGACCAAGAAAAAACTGCTTTTATCTGTCCTTTTGGCACCTATAAGTTCTTGCGGATGCCTTTTGGGTTGCGAAATGCTCCTGCAACATTTCAACGCCTCATAGACAAGTTCAGATCTGGACTAAAGGATGTTTTTGCTCTTTCATATCTTGATGACATCATTGTTTTATCTGAAAACTTTGATAAACATTTATCGGATTTAAGACAAGTATTTGAAAGACTATCTCTGTTTAAACTCACTGCCAATCGAAATAAATGCAATTTTGCTTGCAACAGAGTGAAGTATCTAGGACATTACATTACTGAACAAGGAATTGAAGTAGATGCTGACAAAGTATCATCTGTGCAGAAAATCACTGAACCAACCTGTGTTAAAGAAGTTCAGTCATACTTACAAACTTGCTCTTGGTTCAGAAGATATGTCCCTCACTTTTCAGAAATAGCGAGACCTCTCAGTGATCTCACAAAAAAGAATAAGACATGGACTTGGGGTGAACCTGAAAGGAAAGCATTTGAATCGTTAAAGAAATTGCTGATTTCACCACCTGTGCTGTCACAACCTGATGGAAGTAAACCTTTCATAATTCGAACTGACGCAAGTAGTTATGCTCTGGGTGCAGTCCTGATACAAGGAGAGAAACCAGAAGAACATGTAATAGAGTACGCAAGTAGGTTGCTGAGTTCTGCAGAAAGGAATTACTCGACGACTGAAAGGGAAGCTCTTGCAGTTGTATGGGCCTTAGAAAAATTCCGTGGATACGTAGAGAACCAAGAAATAATCATCGCATCAGACCACCAACCTTTAAAATGGTTGATGAGCATAAAATCACCATCCGGTCGCTTAGCTCGATGGGCTCTACAAATCCAATCATTCCATCCGAAAATTCTTTATACGCCTGGAAAATCCAACGTTGTTGCAAACCTCATGTCTAGACCAGGCCATGATAATAAAGAATTTGTGTGCAATCTCAACACCATATCTATCGAGTTGCCATCTCGAAGATCTAGAGATATTCGTGAAGAGCAGATGAAAGATGAGGATATAAAGAAATAATCGATTGTTTTGAGAGTGGAAGAAAAGATGAAGATTTCATCAACTGAACAAGTAGAGGATATCTAATGAATCAAGGTATCCTTTACCGATATTCGCCAGACACAGAATCCGAGGAGGCACAGCTTGTTGTCCCTTGTCATGAACGAGAACGAGTGTTACAGCAATACCATGATTCACCCACTGCTGGACATAGCGGATCAGAAGGAACGTATTTCAAGATAGCTAGTCGATACTATTTTCCTGGAATGAGAAAGTTCATCGCTGAATATGTAAAGAATTGTGCTGAATGCAACAGATACAAGCCAAATAACCAGAAACCTGCTGGACTGTTGAGAACACCTATTTATGCCCAAAGATTTGAAACTTTAGCCATCGACCTCTTTGGCCCTCTTCCTGAAACTCCTACTGGAAAGAAATGGATCTGCTTAATTGAGGATACCAGTACAAAATGGGTTGAGCTCTTTGCCCTAGAAGATGCTGCTGCTCAAAATTGTGCAAAATTCCTAATAGAAGAAGTTTTTCTTCGCTATGGCTTACCACGAAGATTAATATCCGACAATGGAACCCAATTTGTTAGTGCTGTCATGCAGCAAACATGCAATTTCCTTGGTATCAAACAAGAGTTAATTCCAGTCTATCATTCTCAGGCGAATCCATCTGAAAGAAAAAATCGTGACCTGAAGCCCAAACTAGTTATTTTAGTAGGTGATGCTCACGATACCTGGGATGAAAAGCTGGCAATGATTAGATTTGCCATGAATACATCCAAATGTGACACTACTGGTCACACTGCAGCATATCTACAATTTGGACGTGAACTTAGAACAACTGACGACGTTAACCATGATCTTAGAAGTCTGATCGAAAACGACAACTTTGAAGCGGAGATAACACCCTACTTGAAACATTTTGCTCGTTTAACACCCCAAATCAGAGAACGGGTTGAGCAAAAGCAAGACCAGAGAAAGAAATATTTTGATAAAAATAGAAGACCAATTTATTATCAGCCTGGAGACAAGGTCTGGGTGACTCTACACCCTAAAAGTAGTAGAAGTGACAAACGAAGCAAGAAGTTTTACCCGAAAAGGGAAGGCCCTTATCTCGTAGTCACAAACAGATCTCCTACCACTTATGACCTTTCTGATCCCAGTACTCCAGATCAAGTTCTCGGAACTTATCACACAAACATGTTGAAGCCATATGAACTACCTCCAGAAAAGAACACAAGTCCAGTAGTTCCCATAAAGAGAAGAGGTAGGCCTCGGAAGTATTTTCCAAAAGCGGACTCTTCGTCGGGACGTCTTCAGAGTCCGAGGGGGAGTCTGTAACGATCCCATTGGACGATTGCAGCGCCACCTCCCTTGCTGAGTATATTCGCCATGATATTCATCAGTTGGACGATGGACATTACCCTGTCTGGGATTGAGTTATTCCCCCCCCGTTTGTAACATTAATTATAACTATTTTTATTTACTGTAAATATTAATTTTGTGTAATGTGAAGTTTCTTTTGTGTAGTGACTGTTTATTTGTTAATTAAAAAATAGTTTAAAAGTAACTTTGTTTTTTTCCCCAAATTAATTTTGTCTTTGTTTATTTATTTTCTTTTAGAGCTAGCCGAAAATTTTTAAATAGTTGCTACAGAGGCCGCGCGCTTAATGCTACGAGAAGCCGGCACTCCCGCGTGACAGTCGTCCTTAAAGAGTTAAAGACACAAAACAGCTACAGTTAGTAAACCAATTATAATTATACTTATTAAATCTTCTATATTACACGGACATGAGCATACACTTGATGCCATAACGAGATGTTTTTTCAGACTCTCTTGTTGCTTTTTCAAGCAGTATTAAATGCTTTGAGCTTTATTAGTCACAAAAAATCATTATCCTAATTGGAATTTCTAAAGAAAAACAAGAAATAGAATCATTGATCAAAACCAGCTGTCCCACTGATTCCTTTGTATTCATAAGCCCAAACTGATCTTTATCCACATTGAATGCTGTTATTCAAATCAACCGACTGTTAGGGTTAGCCCCTTCTACCGAAGAAACTGAGCTGTGAACATGGCGATCGAATAGACTATAAGTCCAAGACAACTCAAGAATGTTACACAGTGGAAGCTGTAGATGGTATTCTTCCGCCGAGTGAAATAGTCCTGCAATTATCCTAATGTATTTTAAAAGTAATTGGCATATTTGAACAGCATTTTGCTTTAAATAACAATGACCAATATTCTCTGCAATAAAAATTTATTTTCAAAACGTATGTTTTTAATTTCTTAAATCTTTTTTCCCCGCCTTGTGTCTGAAATTACGGGAACCAAAATGACTTTGGAGCCATTTGGGGGAAAAGCTTTTTTTCTGCCTCTTTGGAGTTCACAGTTGGAGAGTAATCTCTCTTGGTGATGGGGGGGATTATGATTATTCAGAAAACGCAACAGAATTTCTTTCTGTTAATTAATTTCTTTTTTTTATCATTTTTATATGGTAGCAACTTCTAAAATATCGCTGCTTTTGAAATTATTTATTGATCTTATCTTTTTTTCCGTATTTGCATCATTTTTTGTAGATATATATAATAATATACATCAAAATAAAACTCAAATATGTGATAAGAGAAATGTGAAGGCGATGCAAAAAACTCGAAGAAATCAAATGAAAATAAAAATATATCATAATAAAAACAGCACAAATGAAACAAAATGTTGAAAAAAGAGGAAAAGTAAAACAAAAGGTTGCGTTATTGGCATTTCTCCAAAATTAAATAATTTTCCCCACATCATAGCTTATTATTCCCGCCAAAATTGTGTCGATTAATCAGTTCCAAAACGTAGGAATTTATTTCGCTTTTAATTCAGTTGCTTTTAGGATGTGAGATTGAGATGTATTTCTGTACATCAAATATATTTACAATATCTTTTAATGTATTGGTTTTAATACTAATTTTTGTATGTTTGGATGTTGTACAATTTTTATTGTGTATGTAAATTAAGCACGCAACACAGCATATTATTTTTTGTATTTTATATGTTTGGATTAGCATAGAATCTTCTGCCGTATACAATTTTAAATATTGTGTCAAGTTTCTACAATTGGTTTTTCTCAGGCTTCCTTTAATTAATAATGCACAAACTATGTACTTGAAAACAATGGAATAGAAAAAAAAAGAAAATCTATCTACACAACTTTCTCTTTTTGTTTTAAGTGTGAAACGATTGGCGCACACGAAGTAAAAAAAATCTACTTCTGGTTGCTGGCGAATTCTAATAGAAAGTAAACCCAAGACGCGTAGAAACACGAGCTACGTCATTCATCGGTGCAACTCCGGAAGTCTAGGGTAATCTGTGTTAGCTTCTAAACCTGTCTTTGAGTATAGACATGATGTTTCTCTTCATGCAAAAACAACATTTCTTCTCCTGCCAACCCAAATTGCAGAGGACAGTCGTTCACTCCTCATTGATTTCGGATCCGGTCGTTCAATCAAGAAACTTCTAGATGGTTCTGGGTCGCATAATACCTACCTTTACAGGAATAGGGATCATAGAGAAATTTCGAGCGTGCTGATTGTTTGTTTACGCAGTGTCACTTACGATATCATTCTTATTGCCCACATGCCTTACAGTGGTGTTCATAGTACATTTCAAGTTTATCCTCTGATTAATACGAATTAACACCTAAGAATACGATTTTTAATCGAATGTTGCTATCGAAAATACCTTTGTTATTTCCAATGAATTTCAATCTTTCTGTAACAAATTAAATTTCTGCTCGACAGGATGGCTTAAAGTATTGCGTACAAAAACAAAAAAAAAGATGTGACGCCATCTCTGAGCAAAATTCAAAAATTGCTCCTTTAAATTAAATAACTAAATTTTTTAGATTAAAAATGCAGTGTTTTTATTGGAATTTTAATTCAAAGCCATTAATTTTTAATGTGAATATTTTACAATGCAAATTATTTTATAATTTCTGGTTTTCAATTTTTAAAAACTTTTTTTCTGTTTCTTCTGTATTTAAATTAAAGTAATAAAAAAAAGCAAATAATTTAAGAAGACTTTTCGTTTTGAGAAAGGAAGGGGATATCATTAATTACTAAACAGTTTTGCCATTCATCTGCCAATCTGAAAACTTTGTGGGTTTTTTTTTTATCCTTTCTTTTTTCCTTAACTGGCACTTATCACTTACACTCCCCTAGTCACTTTTTCTGTCTTATGCATATATAAATGTTTAAAGTATCTGTACGCATTAGTTTCCAACTACTACTTATTATTATAATTGGAAAAAGAGCCCTGATAATAAAGGAAAGGTTTCAAATGAAAAACAAAAAAAAATGAAAAAATTTTTTTTACTTTTATATGTTTTATGCATATTTTCATCAATACTTCAATGGCAAGAAATTACTTAAAATATATTTTTTCCCGCAGAGGTTTTATGAATAACTTTAAGAAAATATAACTTATTTTCAAGTTAAAAACACCCATTAATTCTTTTATCAATTATATAGTTTTCTATTCCAAGGTTACAAGTACTTCGAAACCAGTTGGTAATATAAAATAATTTATTCAAATAAACTTACAAAAAATATACTGAGCAATTGAGAAAGATAGATGAAATGCTGTAAAAATCCAAAACCAGTAGTTTTGATATCATATGTGACGCTACGTAAACAACCAATCAGAACGATCGAAATATCTCCATGGTCTCTATCAATGGCGAATCCAGGATTTCGGTCGGTTGGGGGGCGGGGTTGAGGTCTAAAAAATTTTTCGTGACGAATGTCGAACCTTATGGCTTATGTAAACCAGAACACTTTAACTTTACAGACTTTACTCACCTGACAATAAGAATCATGAATTACACTACAATATTTGCGATATTTTAATAAAAATCACAAAACAAGCTTTAAGAGGCCGCGCGCTTAATGCTACGAGAAGCCGGCACTCCCGCGTGACAGTCGTCCTTAAAGAGTTAAAGACACAAAACAGCTACAGTTAGTAAACCAGTTATAATTATACTTATTAAATCTTCTATATTACACGGACATGAGCATACACTTGATGCCATAACGAGATTTTTTTTCAGACTCTCTTGTTGCTTTTTCAAGCAGTATTAAATGCTTTGAGCTTTATTAGTCACAAAAAATCATTATCCTAATTGGAATTTCTAAAGAAAAACAAGAAATAGAATCATTGATCAAAACCAGCTGTCCCACTGATTCCTTTGTATTCATAAGCCCAAACTGATCTTTATCCACATTGAATGCTGTTATTCAAATCAACCGACTGTTAGGGTTAGCCCCTTCTACCGAAGAAACTGAGCTGTGAACATGGCGATCGAATAGACTATAAGTCCAAGACAACTCAAGAATGTTACACAGTGGAAGCTGTAGATGGTATTCTTCCGCCGAGTGAAATAGTCCTGCAATTATCCTAATGTATTTTAAAAGTAATTGGCATATTTGAACAGAATTTTGCTTTAAATAACAATGACCAATATTCTCTGCAATAAAAATTTATTTTCAAAACGTATGTTTTTAATTTCTTAAATCTTTTTTCCCCGCCTTGTGTCTGAAATTACGGGAACCAAAATGACTTTGGAGCCATTTGGGGGAAAAGCTTTTTTTCTGCCTCTTTGGAGTTCACAGTTGGAGAGTAATCTCTCTTGGTGATGGGGGGGATTATGATTATTCAGAAAACGCAACAGAATTTCTTTCTGTTAATTAATTTCTTTTTTTTATCATTTTTATATGGTAGCAACTTCTAAAATATCGCTGCTTTTGAAATTATTTATTGATCTTATCTTTTTTTCCGTATTTGCATCATTTTTTGTAGATATATATAATAATATACATCAAAATAAAACTCAAATATGTGATAAGAGAAATGTGAAGGCGATGCAAAAAACTCGAAGAAATCAAATGAAAATAAAAATATATCATAATAAAAACAGCACAAATGAGACAAAATGTTGAAAAAAGAGGAAAAGTAAAACAAAAGGTTGCGTTATTGGCATTTCTCCAAAATTAAATAATTTTCCCCACATCATAGCTTATTATTCCCGCCAAAATTGTGTCGATTAATCAGTTCCAAAACGTAGGAATTTATTTCGCTTTTAATTCAGTTGCTTTTAGGATGTGAGATTGAGATATATTTCTGTACATCAAATATATTTACAATATCTTTTAATGTATTGGTTTTAATACTAATTTTTGTATGTTTGGATGTTGTACAATTTTTATTGTGTATGTAAATTAAGCACGCAACACAGCATATTATTTTTTGTATTTTATATGTTTGGATTAGCATAGAATCTTCTGCCGTATACAATTTTAAATATTGTGTCAAGTTTCTACAATTGGTTTTTCTCAGGCTTCCTTTAATTAATAATGCACAAACTATGTACTTGAAAACAATGGAATAGAAAAAAAAAGAAAATCAATCTACACAACTTTCTCTTTTTGTTTTAAGTGTGAAACGATTGGCGCACACGAAGTAAAAAAAAATCTACTTCTGGTTGCTGGCGAATTCTAATAGAAAGTAAACCCAAGACGCGTAGAAACACGAGCTACGTCATTCATCGGTGCAACTCCGGAAATCTAGGGTAATCTGTGTTAGCTTCTAAACCTGTCTTTGAGTATAGACATGATGTTTCTCTTCATGCAAAAACAACATTTCTTCTCCTGCCAACCCAAATTGCAGAGGACAGTCGTTCACTCCTCATTGATTTCGGATCCGGTCGTTCAATCAAGAAACTTCTAGATGGTTCTGGGTCGCATAATACCTACCTTTACAGGAATAGGGATCATAGAGAAATTTCGAGCGTGCTGATTGTTTGTTTACGCAGTGTCACTTACGATATCATTCTTATTGCCCACATGCCTTACAGTGGTGTTCATAGTACATTTCAAGTTTATTCTCTGATTAATACGAATTAACACCTAAGAATACGATTTTTAATCGAATGTTGCTATCGAAAATACCTTTGTTATTTCCAATGAATTTCAATCTTTCTGTAACAAATTAAATTTCTGCTCGACAGGATGGCTTAAAGTATTGCGTACAAAAACAAAAAAAAAAAAAGATGTGACGCCATCTCTGAGCAAAATTCAAAAATTGCTCCTTTAAATTAAATAACTAAATTTTTTAGATTAAAAATGCAGTGTTTTTATTGGAATTTTAATTCAAAGCCATTAATTTTTAATGTGAATATTTTGCAATGCAAATTATTTTATAATTTCTGGTTTTCAATTTTTAAAAACTTTTTTTCTGTTTCTTCTGTATTTAAATTAAAGTAATAAAAAAAAAGCAAATAATTTAAGAAGACTTTTCGTTTTGAGAAAGGAAGGGGATATCATTAATTACTAAACAGTTTTGCCATTCATCTGCCAATCTGAAAACTTTGTGGTTTTTTTTTTATCCTTTCTTTTTTCCTTAACTGGCACTTATCACTTACACTCCCCTAGTCACTTTTTCTGTCTTATGCATATATAAATGTTTAAAGTATCTGTACGCATTAGTTTCCAACTACTACTTATTATTATAATTGGAAAAAGAGCCCTGATAATAAAGGAAAGGTTTCAAATGAAAAACAAAAAAAAAATGAAAAAATTTTTTTAACTTTTATATGTTTTATGCATATTTTCATCAATACTTCAATGGCAAGAAATTACTTAAAATATATTTTTTCCCGCAGAGGTTTTATGAATAACTTTAAGAAAATATAACTTATTTTCAAGGGAAAAGCACCCATTAATTCTTTTATCAATGATATAGTTTTCTATTCCAAGGTTACAAGTACTTCGAAACCAGTTGGTAATATAAAATAATTTATTCAAATAAACTTACAAAAAATATACTGAGCAATTGAGAAAGATAGATGTGAAATGCTGTAAAAATCCAAAACCAGTAGTTTTGATATCATATGTGACGCTACGTAAACAACCAATCAGAACGATCGAAATATCTCCATGGTCTCTATCAATGGCGAATCCAGGATTTCGGTCGGTTGGGGGGCGGGGTTGAGGTCTAAAAAATTTTTCGTGACGAATGTCGAACCTTATGGCTTATGTAAACCAGAACACTTTAACTTTACAGACTTTACTCACCTGACAATAAGAATCATGAATTACACTACAATATTTGCGATATTTTAATAAAAATCACAATGATATAACTAGCAAAAACATGTTTTTGACCTCGTCAATGTTACAAATACGCGTGTGATGACCGCAAAAGTGGGAAAATTTTCGAGTCTGTCAAAAGCCAAGGAATGTTGTGACTCTTTTTAAAGGGAGATTAAGAAAAAAACATCTGTAGTGATTTCAAATAGAATAAAGAATTCTGGTCTTGCTCTGGGGGGCTGTAGCCCGATAGCCCCCCCCCCCTGGATTCTACACTGGTCCCTATTCCTGTAAAGGTAGGTATTAATAGTTCTGCTCGGACCTGTTCTTTCGGTCCAAATACGAGTAGTTCCGTTTGAGTCTTGTTCGGACACATTGAAGTTGTTCCTTTCGCGGACCAGTCCGATTTCGGATCCGGATCCGTGGATTCGGTCAGAGTCCGAAAGTTAAATTGATTTATTGACCATAATTACTTTAATCATAATGTTTTTATCACTTGTATTTTAATATAATTATGAACCAAATCCATAATATTATAATTTTAATTAGATGATTAATTAATTATATTGATAATAATTTTAATGAATAATTTTGATTAATAATTATAATTAGATAATTAATTATATTGATAATAATTTTAATTATTAATTTTAATTACTTATTATAATTTTTAATTAGCATTTCTGTTAAATATTTAAAATTCCGTGACTGAATTTAATGAAACATTGCGAGAAGCTTCAGTATTTTGAGACGCTTTTGATTTCTATTATCTGGTTAGGACTTCCCATGAATGTCATTTAATTTGTTTGAAACAATATATTTACTGAAGCGTTCAGTAATGAAATCAGCTAGTCAGCTCAGGATTCTTTCTAATTAAATATCAAGTTCAAAATCTTGATGAGCTCCATACAGTAAAAAATCTTTTAATCATCATCAAGGAAAATTAAACAACTCTTTACAGTTATCAAAGATCCTCTGCTGTTAAAATCTATTATTAACTGCATTGACAAAATGTAAATTTTTAGTGAATTTCTGTCAGTTGAATCAATAGCATTTAAATTTTGAAGAAATTGTAGATGTTATTTAAATATTCTTTTGCCATTGCGTGCCTACGTAGGAAGGTCGGTAGGACGCCGTCTTAGTAGCCTCACTGTCGCGGGCTCGAGCCCCAGCCAAAATCGCCTCATTATGTCTTCTTCCGATCGCTGCAAGGCTAACGCTTTCGAGAATTAAAATTTCGGGTATTCTTTTTTATAATGTATATTCAGCCTTTTATTCTATTTTACTGTTTATTTTTTAATTTATTATCAGATAAATTTTAAATAATTCCTATTCTTAGTTCTCTCGTTCAAATTCAAAAGGTATAAAAAAAATTTCGATTACCTTTAAATTACTCACATGGAAGAAATATTATTTCTGGATAATTTCTTAATTGCGTTCCTATTTGTTGACTTATTGTAAACTTGTATACCAAAAATTCTTGACTGTTTGAAAAAAGTAGACTCAAAATTTTCTCTTAAATAGTTTTTATCAAATCCATTAATTTCAATTCATAGATATTCATTTAATGAAATGAATTTTGATATTGTAATTTTGAGTTAAGAATAAAAAATTATAATTATTTTTAATTATAATTAATTCTTTTTAAGAATTACGTCAAAGAAGGTAGTTTAGCAATTTTTATAATATGTAGTGAATGCAATTTTTTTTTGTTTTTGAAATGCATCAGATTTTTCAATTTCTTTCTGGTTAGAAGATAAAGCTATTTTGATATTAGATTATTCTAAATCATCTACTTGCCCAAATATTTGATGTTATGCGTAATGTTAAAATACTACGATGTAGGGAAACTCTCAGGTCATGAAGTTAGGACGGGGGATTTAAATTAAAATGGCGGCAGAATGTCATCAAATTAAGTTAGAACATCAGATCCACTTTTAAACTAGAAATTTTATCATGTTCTTCGAAATTATTTTGTTTATCAGTGCCCAAATGCAAAGAAAAAGAAGGCTTAAAATAAGTGAATAAGAAAATTTTAAAGTCTGGTAATAGTTTAAAAATACAAAAACATTTTGAAGAATAAAAAATCTAAATAGAGCGGAGAAGTTTATGATAGTGAATAAAACTGTACTTTTTCTGGTTCTTTATTTGCAAAATTACACAAGTTACAGCCATTTTAATTAGCTTTTAATTGGGGGAATCATTAAAGCATAAATAGAAAGAGGACAAACCAGTTGAGAAAGGTGAAATTTTGGGGATAATATGGCACTATGGTGAGTAATGTTAAAATACCACGAAATGAGTGGAGAAACTGCCAGGTCATGCAGATTGAAGGGGGTGGGGTGGATTTTAATTAAAATGGCGGCAGAAGGTCATTAAATTAAGTTAGAACATCAGGTCTACTTTTAAACTAGAAATTTTAGCATGCTCTACGAATTTATCTTTTTTATCATTGCACAAGTGTAAAGAAAAAGAAGGCTTAAAATAACTACAGAAAATTTTAAAGTCTGAGAATAGGCTAAAAATAAAAGCATTTTGAAGAATAAAAAATCTAAACAGAGCGGTGGAGTTTATGATAGTGAATAAAACTGTGCTGTTTCTGGTTCTTTATTTGCAATATTACACTTCAGCATATATAAGATCTAGCCTTTTTAATTAACTTTTAATTTAATCATTAAAACGCTTATAAAATTTAAATTCGCTACTGTGAAAGATGGGAACATGAGTAAACACTGATGAGAGTAAGGAGAGTTGTTATTTTTTTCAGGCTTTACTGTTATAACAATTTTATCAAACAATATCAAAGGCCTTGAACTTTATTAGTTACAAAAAATTCATTACCCGAATTGGAATCAAGAAAAACTTAAAAGTTAGATTCATTGATCAAACCAACTATTTTACTGGTTCCTTTGCAAACAACCTCATAATCGATCTGTATGCACAGCGTAACCAATTGCTTTCATTCAAATCAACCGAGTCTTAGCATCCTCTCCCCGCGAAGAAACTTATCTGCTGCTACAAAACATGGCGATCTCACAGACAAGATGCCTTCCGCCTGCAAGAGCAACATTCTCTCTCTCTCTTTCCCTATCTCCTTCTCCCTCCCACGCAAAGCACCTGTCATTCACTCTGGAACGAGAAGTCCGTATAGAAACGGGGAGTCCGGATCCGTACATGGAGTTCGAGGCCGAATCCGAACGGGGAGTCCGAGTCCGAATGGTATGTCCGAGTCCTTAACGAGTAACGGATTCGTTACTTTCAGTGGATTCGTTCCTTCTGGTCGGACTCGAGTCCTCTCGTTCTTTCTGAGGATCCGGATCTTCGGATTCGTTCTGGAGTGAACGAACCATCACTAATTTACCGATTGGCTGCTGTGGAGTTAACTGCATTCAGGGGATAATAGCTTGTGTTGCTTTAAATCCCTTTATACAACAATTCAAGAAACATGTAGCTATTGTTATTGCAAAGAAATTGTTCCAAAATTATAAATATATATATTTTAATTGAGAAATTTTTATTAGTGCCATCAAAGCATTCACTTCAAAAAGGTAAAGCATTCTGTCTTGGGTTTATTTGTTTTATTTTTGTAGTCCTGCAACAAAATAAATAGGATAGGGGATAACAGCCTTTGTCGCTTCAAATCCCATAACTCTTTAATTCAAATTAAATAGGGTAGATGCTCCAGTTTTGGCCACATTAAAGAGAAAATTCGAAATGGAAATTTTACAGTGGATGACTGTTTAAAGCATATTAAATCACACTTATACTATCCTTTAGCAAATTTTATTGGCTTTCTGCTAGTTATAAAATTTTTCTGAAGAAAATTTTAGATTTTCAGTTATGAATTTTTAAATAAATTAACCCCATTTGCTCCAGTTATGGCCACCTCTATGCACCAGTTTTGGCCACACTAATATTATATTTTTAACAGACACTTAAATCAATTTTAAGCAAAAATAAATTATTTTTATGCAATATGTATTTTAGTACATTACTTTCTGTTATTTTAAATGCGATTTTTTTTTTTTTATGAATTTTAAAGACTATAATAAAATTTACTTAAGCTGATTTTAGCTGCAGATTTCAGTTTTAAAAAAATAACAGGAATGCAGAAAACAATAATTTAATTTGGTTGATGAAAATACAAACTGTATATACTCACATAACTTTTTTTTTGATAATATATGAAACAAAAAATGGGGAGAGCAATAAACTTACATTGCAAATGCTTAAAGCATAGACATCTTACAAACAAAGAATTTACATTATTATACTCACTAACAATATCCACAAATATGTATTTTTATAATTTTAATTGCAACATTAATCAGATTCATCATAATCATTTTTAAAATTAGAGCAATCCATGTATATAAAAGAATACTCCTCATCACTCAAGTCAGGTTCCTAAAGTTGAAATTTTCTAACATAAATGTGAGGTAAACATTCAAAATGTAGATGTTTTTGACATTCCATTTTGAATGTCCTTAACTGCATTACCAATTTTAGATGGTGAGTAGCAAAATCTTTTTATGGAAATGCTACATGCCTTCTTATTTTTAATTGGAGCCATTACTATGTAAAATGAAAGCAAAATTAAATCAGTTATTTTTATTTTAGAAATAAAACTACATCGGTTACTTTTATTTCAAATACAAAACTATATCAGTCACTTTTTATTTTAGAAACAAAAATAAATCAGTTGTTATTATTTTAGAAATAAAACTAAGTTATTTGCTTTTTAGAAATAAAACTAAGTTATTTGCTTTTTAGAAATAAAACTAAGTTATTTGCTTTTATTTTGGAAACAAAACTAAATTAGTTGATTTTATTTCATCCAGATATTATTAAATTGAAGTAATGACTAAAAACACAAAAATAAACTATGTGGCCAAAACTGGAGCATGTAGTGTTCCACTTTTGGCCACTTGCATGGCCAAAACTGGCACATATAGTAAATTTGAAGTACCAGTTTTGGCCACCACCCATTTAATCTTAAAAATAATTAATTTTGATATGAAATCAGAATAAAATGAAAGCTTATCTCATAAACCCTAAGGGAAATCAGTTTTAGTTTAAACTTTTAATTCTGAGAGCCTGTTGATGAAAAACTCTAAAACCTTGTTCCTTAACAAAGACCTTAACAGTTGTGAGCATACAACACATGATCATACATTTGATTTTTTTACAAGTCATATGATTGAGAAAAATGAACCAATCAGATTTAAAATAGTGAAATAAAGATTGCTTAAAGTGTTGGAATGCTTATTATTGGCTAATTTGAAATTACTGGTTAATTATTGGAACAGACCCAATGTGGTCATAACTGGTGCAGTGGCCATAACTGGAGCATCTACCCTATTATATTTTTAACAGACATTTTAATGAATTTTCAGCAAAAATAAATCATGTTTATGCAATATGTATTTTAGTTCATTATTTTCTGTTATTTTAAATGTGATTTTTTGATGAATTTATAACGATATGTAATAAAATTTACTTAAGTTGATTTTAGCTTGAGAGTTCTATTTTAAAAGAAAAGAAACAGGAATGCAGAAAACAATAATTTAATTTGGTTGATAAAATACAAACTGTATTGTGATAAAATATGAAACGAAAAATGAGGAGAGGAATAAACTTACATTGCAAATACTTAAAGCATAGGTTTTTTTTTTTAATCTTATAAATCAAGAATTTGAATCATTATACTAACTAACAATATCCACAAATATATATTTTTATAATTTTTAATTGCAACATTAATCAGATTCATCATAATCATTTTTAAAATTAGAGCAATCCATGCAGATAAAAGAATATTCCTCATCCCTTGAGTCAGGTTCCTCAAGTTGTAATTTTCTAACATAAATGTGAGGTAAACATTCAAAATGGATATGCTTTTGACATTCCATTTTGAATGGCCTTAACTGCATTAGCAACTTTAGATGGTGAGTAGCAAAATCTTTTTATGGAAATGCTACCAGCCATCTTACTTTTGATTGGAGCAATTACTATATAAAATGAAACAAAACTAAATCAGTTACTTTTGTTTTAGAAACAAAACTAAATCAGTTACTTTTATTTTAGAAACAAATCTAAATCAGTTACTTTTATTTTAGAAACAAAACTAAATTAGTTGATTTTATTTCATCCAGATATTCTTAAATTTATGTAATGGTGTAAAACACAATAATGTGGCCAAAACTGGAACACTTTACGTTCCACTTTTGGTAACTTGCATGACCAAAACTGGCACATATAGTAAATTTAAAGTACCAGTTTTGGCCATCACCCATTTAATGTTAAAAATAATTAATTTTGATATGAAATCATAATAAAAAGAAAGCTGAACTCGTAAACCCTAAGAGTAATCAGTTTTAGATTAATCATTTAATTCTGAGAGCCTGTTGATGAAAAACTGCAAAACCTTGTTCCTTAACAAAAACCTTAACAGTTGTGAGCATACAATACATGATCATACATTTAATTTTTTTACAAGCCACGTGTTTGAGAAAAATAAGCCAATTGGATTGAAAATAGTAAAATAAGGATTGTTTAAAGTGTTGGAATGCTTCTTATTGGTTAATTTGAAATTACTGGTTAATTATTGGAAAAACAGATCCAATGTGGCCAAAGCTGGTGCAGTGGCCAAAAGTAGAGCATCTACCCTATCCAAAAATTTGAATTCAAATTTTTCTAAGTATTAATCAGATATGTCTTTGTTATAATGCATAATCATAAATCAGAATAGTGTACTAATGTAAAGAATAGAGGAGGAGTAATGAAAGATTTAAAATGAAAAGGGATCAGTCAGCTTTCAATAGTTAAATAATCTGTGTGGTGATATGAATTCATTAACTATTAAAAGATATTACAAATTCTAACATGGTGTGTTCTATATTTAGGAGTAATAAAAATGAAAGAAATAATAACATTCATCTTTTTTGTTTGTTATTATATTCTGAAACATCTCGTATGTAAAATGAAATGAGTCTCCTGTGGTTTTAAATTCATAGCGTAGCATAGGTTTTAATTTTATCAATACTACTGTATCTAAAGTGCTCTTTGGCAACTTTTTTTTCAAATGAACATTCTAAAACAGATGAGTTTTTCATGTTTTTTTTGTAATGGATATTTTTTTAGAGTGTAATAAGGATCCTCAAATTATACTTTCTTGATACTCAAATCAAGTATGTAAAGACATGGTTCTTAAAATATTGATACAGTGGACTTTGCAGGTATCATACATTGATAACATAATACTATTAGATTTTTTTTATGATATCACTGCATAAGTTTGATATATTTGATAAACTTCCTTGTATTTTGACAGCTCTTCCCCTAACAGAAAAGTGATATTTTCTGAGAACTTTTATGCTTAATATATGAACCTGCTGTCACTGTCCTGCCAATATAAAAAATATAACCACCCACTCTTCTGCTTTAAAAAAAGTCCAATTTTAATTCCATAAAAATGAGATATTAAAACCTAATATGCAAATATACACTGTATAATATATTTGTTCTGGATTCTGGTCAAATCATACATAACTGTGTTTTGCCCCCCTCCTCATTTATGTTTCTTAATAATTTATATGAAATTTTTTAATTTATTTATTTGATTTATGGGCTGTTGTGTAATTAATCAATTATTTTTAATAGGAAAAATTAATTTACTTTTTCTTTTGCAGATAAATTGATTGTTAAATCTTGGGATTTGCTCATTCCTGAATTTTATTCTTATTAGAGTTTTTTTTTTTTTTTTTAGAAAAAGATAATTTATTATGATCTTTTGATCCTGTGTAACTTTGAAATAAATGAGGAACAGAGGACTGATGTAGTTAAGTGAACTGATTTAAATATGTGTGAATAAATACTGAAGAAGGAAATTGTCCAAAATACATGAAAGGTAATTTATTGACAAAAACATTTTCTATTCTGGATTTTATTCATTATTTAATTTTTCTCTTCATGAAACTTGTTTTTAAATTCTTATTTTATATTATATTTGTTATCAATGAATGATCTGATAGTTGGAGTTGTTCATTTCTTTCTGATTGATTTAATTTTTTACATTGACTATTTGATTCACATTGAGTGACAATTTGATTCCCATATTTTACCCAGTCAAACTAAAAATATAATGTAGTTGTATCTTCTTTATTCAAACCCTTGTGCTGATATATCTCCCCAACTCATCCCTTCTTGGTAGACTGACAATGAGTTGTTTAAATACGTATAAGAAATGAACAGATTGACATGAAAAATTACGCAGATAAAGGTTGGAGAAATCGATGAATTTGCATGTGTCAATAAGTCAAACTAATATTATGGTGAAGTTAAATCTTCTCTAACAAAAACCTCTTAGGATCATAACTATTCCTAAGGTGTGTACGAATGTTTGTTTAGAATCACTGGAGGAATTTGGACAAAATTTTTGCAAGCTTCAATTTCATTGTACATGGCAGTTACTTACCTAAAAATTCTGTAATGGAAAATGAGCCCTAATTCACACCTTTCAGTGATGCGTGGGAGTAAGTCATTAAAATGTATTTAAGAGATGAATAATTTAGCATGACATCTAAATGATGCTTTAAAAATTGCATATAAATGAACCCAACATTTGAAGGAAGACTTGAAATGCAGTATACTACAAAACCAAATGAAAGAACATTGTTAGACATTTTAAATTATTTTATTCGAATTCAAGCAATATTCAATCAATAAAATATATTGTATTAATATATTTATATCAATAAACACTATTATTTATATAATCTGTTCAGTTTTTGTATACCAGGTTTTAATTAAAAAACACAAGGAAATGCTGGGTACACTGCTAGTGCAAAATAAATATGTTATAATGATTTACAACAATAAATTTTGTTGGAGTATTCATTATCATATAAAATGTATAACAGCAGTGTGTGTTAAATAGGAACTATGTTTTTTATATTATTAAAAGTACCTGCATTTAAAAATTTAAGTCTTTAAATATACTTTATACCGTATTAACTTTAAAAAATATGATTTAACTATTGATTTAGTTTCTGAATAGGAAATTTGTGATGTAGAATATTTTATTTTTATTTCTGGTTAAGCTTTCCTTTAATATATGTTTATTTTTTTGGCCTACAAGAAACAGTTTTAATCTGTATTCACTCTGTCTGACATAGAAATGAATTTAAAACAAAACAGTCATCGTCCATAGTAATTGATTTATTTTGCACATAAAAACTTCTTTAACCAGTAATATATATTATCTTAATACTTATTTATGTTATTTCAAAAAGAAATCGCATTCTTCATAATTCAACACTAATTCATTGTTATTGAAAATTGCAGGTAGATTCATTTTAGGAATACTACCTATTGCAGTTTGGAGAGGTGCTGAGCACAGTTTACATAAAAAAGTGGACAAAATTATTTTACGACAATTTTTTGTTTAGAACATACATATCTGTTTATGCATGTGAGTTTGACCTATTCTGCCAAACGAAAGAGGGTGATAGAAGAGACCATGGGGATAATAAAACACTATAGCAACCCTGTCCCATCTCTAACCGTTTGCAAGTTATGGTGGATACAATGATTTTGCTCAAAATCGTGAAAAAAAGCCAAATTTATAAAGTTTTGGACAGATCTACACGCAAAGTAGTATTTTGAAAGAGCAGTTAAAATCCTTTAAGATGACACCATTTTCATCAAGGTACATGTATTTAAAGCCGAGTTATAAGCGCCGAAAAGTTGTTGGCGAAATTGAAAATCGAATCGTCGCCAAACTTTTTAATATTGAATACAGCAAACACCGTACAAGCTACAATTGGTCAAATTTACCAAAAAATTGTCCATTCCATCAGCTTTCGAATGAACCCACCATAAACCATATCAGTGTTTTATTTCGGGAGAAATTCAGTCTTTCGTTGGTAATACATCACTGAAATCGGTATTCGTCGAAAGAGATATTCGACAAAAAGTCGCCAAGCGAAACAATTGTGGATAAAAGGAAAATTGAATGTATGCAAATCCACCACTATGAACTCTTTCTTATATGCAAATAGGTTGGAACACATCTGCATATCCGAAAGAGTTCACAGTGGCCGATTTGCATACATTTCATTTATCCACCATCGTTACATGACGACTTTTTGTCGAATGTCTATTTCGACAAACACCGGTTTCAGTGATGTATTGCCAACGAAAGACTGAATTTCTCCTGAAATAAAACATTGATATATTTTATAGTGGGCTGATTCGAAAGCTGATGGAATGAACTAGTTTTTGGTAAATTTGACCAATTGTAGCTTATACGGTGTTTGCTGTATTCAATATTAAAAAGTTTGGCGGCGATTCGATTTTGAATTTCGCCAACAACTTTTCGGCGCTTATAACTCGGCTTTAAATACATGTACCTTGATGAAAATGGTGTCATCTTAAAGGATTTTAACTGCTCTTTTAAAATATGTGTTTACTTTGTGTGTAGATCTGTCCAAAACTTTATAAATTTGACTTTTTTTCACGATTTTGAGCAAAATCATTGTATCCGCCATAACTTGCAAACGGTTAGAGATGGGACAAGGTTGCTATATTGTTTTATTATCCCCATGGGCTCTTCTATCACCCTCTTTCGTTTGGCAGAATAGGTCAAACTCACTATGTATATTTTATCTGTTATGATTGTTTATGGCCATAAAGCAGTTTGTTATTGATTTATTATGCAGATACAAACTAAATATTGTACTGAATGTTCCAAGTCAATAATACTATTGTGAGTATGACCATTTTAGAAATTGTATCATCATATCCAGTGGCGAATCCGGGGGGGGGGGTATCGGGCTACCCCCCCCCCCCCCCCGAGCCAAGCCAGAATTATTGATTTTTTTTAAACATCAATACAACCGTTTTTTTCTTTATTTCCTTCTTTTAAAAAAATAAAAACGTTTCAACATTACTTTCTGGTTCGACAGGCTCAAAAATTTTCCTACTTTTGTATTCATTCAACTTGTACTTGTAGCTTTGATGCGGTCGAAAACATTTTTTAGCTGGTTATTTCATTGTAATTTTTATTAAATTATCGAAAGTGTTGTATTGTTTTTTATGATTCTTATTGTCAGGTGAGTAAAGTTTTGGTTTACTATAGCCTTGAGGTTTGACATTCATCACTACAATACAAAGTTTTTATGGCCTCAGCCCCTTCCCCCCCCCCCCCCCCCGATCCGAATCCTAGAGATTCGCCACTAATAATTTCAGATCAACACATTTCTTTATCAGATTATTCCTGAATATTTGCTTTTTCTTCGCTGATATCATTTTCTTTTTCACTTTTGTCATCCTCAGTAATTTTTTTTCTTCCGAATCTTCACTGGCTGTTATTTGACTGAGTAGAAGCTTTTCTACAGGATAAGTAAGGGATTCCTTTCCTACACTTTTTTTTATCACTTGGCTGGAAGACGACAAAAAGGGATAACTTGTCAATAACATTCTATCACTTATGTCCATATTGTATTGTTCTTTGGAAAATCTTCGAGCTTAGTTAGCTAGCAACAATGCTTATTTCTGGTTGGTGCTGCTTCTTCTGACAGTTAACCAATACGTAAAAGCATATGTAAAATTTACATTCCTCCCATGCACTAATATTTTATACATTTTTAGTGATGTTGAATACCAAAGATAAGTTTCACATACTATAATTTTGGAGTGTCAACGCAAAAAAAAAATTTGAATTTTATTACATCTATTTCATATCTACTTGATAGAGTTTTCAAGATGATTTTAAATCTATATACAGGCTGTTTAAGAAAAAACATGGCCAAACTAATAAGGTCAGGCATACGAAAAGCATCCAAAATTAAATAGAAACATGGGTGCGCAAATGCTATCTGGAGGCAGCAGATGGCATTTAAATTAATACAGCGCAGGCCAAAATGTCGAGATCTTACTGAATGTTAACGGTATTGAAATGGAATTTTTTATATAAGTTATATATATATATCAGGCTCTAACGTTCAGAAAGAAAAAAAAAAGCTACGTTTAGCGCATGTGCAGTAATAAGTTATTTATTACAAATGCTCGTATTTTCTCAAATATTGAATGTATTTACTTCAAATTTTAATACAATGCTTCACTAACATATTGTCACATATTCTGTAAGTTTCATACAATTTGGTTGAAAACTCTGCAAGTAATAAGCAAAAACAACGCGGAAAAATTTGGGATTCATTAAAGAAAGTTTATATCTCCACAAATATTCATGCTGTTTTCCTCAAATATACAAGTACTGTCACCTCAAATATGCATGTAAATATTATGGACATCAAACAAAACCATTGATTAAAGTTCCAACTCATTATGAGCTTTTTGTGTAACATGGTGAGCCAAAATCCCTTTTCGACATTATCAATTTCTGTTTTGAAATATATGTTATAAATATATTCTATATGCCGGATCTTCAATGTCAATTGTGAGTTAAAACATATTTTTTATATGGTCGAAGTTCGAGAAAATTTCATCCAGCCTTTCAGGAGATATTCGAAAAAATGTGCATTATCAACTTTTGTGAAGCACCTGGATGCACTCGCTTGTACCTGACCAAACTTTAAAGTTAGTTGAGACATACAGAATAAAATTTCGAATTTTTCTAATATCTCCTGAAAGGCTAGATGAATTTTCCTTGAACTTCAACCATATATAAAAAATAGGTTTTAACTTACAATTTACATTGAAAATTCGGTACAAGGGCATTTAGAGGACCGACCAGAAATTTCATGACGTCGAAACGCGTGATTTTGGCTCACCTCGCTTCACAAAAAAGTTGGTAATAGTTTGCAAATTTCATCAATTATTTTGTGTGATGTGCACAATATTTACATGCATTTTTGTAAAAATAGCACACATATTCGGGAAGAAATAAAGGTTTCTGTTTTAAATTACAAATTTTTCCGAATGTTTTTTGCTTATAACTTGCAGAGTTTTCAACCAAATTGTTTGAAACTTATAGAATACATGATAATGTATTAGAAAAGCAGTGTATTAAAACTTGAAGTAAATACTTTGAATATTAGAGAAGATATGAGAATTTATAGTAAATCATCTTTTACTGCGCATATGCGAAAGATAGTGTACTTTTTCTTTCATATCTTCAGAGCCACATATTTGGGGCAACTTGTATAAAAATTCCAGTTCAATACCGCTAAGATTAAGAAAGATATAGGCATTTTGGCCAGGGATGTTTTATTTTAAATGCTATCATCATATGGGCCATTTAGCTGAGAGTGGTGGAGGGGGATGAAATTTTCATTTCTCTTTAACTTCCTTACAGTTGAAGATATGAAGATAATTCAAATTAGGGAAATTTTCGCCTCATCATAGCGAATAACTTTTGTAATGAAAGTTTTTCAAAGAAGTTAAGGATTGAAAAGTGATTCTCAACCACCTAGCTTTGACTTTTTTAACATGATAATGTTTTTAAGCTGTATATTTTTAAATGTGGATATTTTTCATTAATAATTTTAAAGCATTTAATTATAAACAAATCATTTTCAAAGCCACTTAAAAGTTCTAAAAATTAACTTTTCAGTGATAACTATTTTATTTCCGTATAAATTTTTTTCTCTAAGTTTAAATAAATTTTTAAAAATATTTTACAATTCTTTCATACACTCCTTTTGCTACAATATTAAATTCAATTTTTATGTGCACGTTATAGTTGCGAATGAACAGTAAGTTTTTAAAAATAATGTAAAGACTGATGAAATATGATCATCCTACAATGTTTCGGACTAGTGGGCTCGGATCACCTCTAAAGTTTTTTAATCTAATTATATCATACCTTGGTGCAGAGCTCTCAAGAATTCTCTCCTTTTTCTGTATTCTTTTCCACCTTCTTTCATCTTACTACTTGAAAACCTGTCTATAACGATATTGTAGGGACGTAGAAAATTTATTGTTATAGACAGGTTATCGTTATAGACAGTTTGAGGATTTGCACATCCAATGTTTATGTGCATATATTAGTATACTATCATATTTTATTGCGCTTATTGATTCATCTTTCAAATAATCGTTGATATAAATTTGTATTTTATAAACATTTAAAATATTCAATTTTATCTGAAATTTTATATTTATAAAATTTTTTTAAGAACTTCAAACTGAAAATTTTAGTTGAAGACTTTGTCAACATCATCATTTACGGCACCTTTAAATCGGCCTTGTTTGCTATTTACTTTACTTTTTTCCCACAGTATCTTCAATTTCTTTTTTTTCCCCAAAAAGTAGCTATCGTCGACTGAAAAATCCTATATTTTTAGCAGCATCAACTTGCTTTAGTTTTTGATCGATTTTCGGAATTCGATTATTTGTAGCTTTCCTTCATATGTCAATGTTTTATGCCGCGCCATACTAGATTCAAAGTGTTAACACATCAAAAACGAATTTCAAGGAACGAGTTGTCAGTCTGAAGTGCTAAATGCGAATGAGCATGTTAGTGCACACCAGGTGTTAGAGGCAACAAACATCTGCACATTCCAAACGCTAGCCTCCCCCGGATTCCCCTGCTACAACAGGCTTCGATTTCTATCCCCTCCCCCAATTCCCCTGTTATCTGACATTCTTGACCATAGGGTGTTGTTTTACAAGAAAAACAAATCAGGACTATATTATACCAATTTTCTAAAGAGCTGAAATTATTTTTATAGGCAGGCGAGTCTAAAAAGTGATTATCGTTTTAGGCGGGTTGAAAATACAATGAATAACTAACAATTGCCCCCGGACAGAAGGAACTATCGTTTTATGCACAGATTTCACTGTAGCTCCAATCCTTATGCCTTTATTAAATTTTCTTCTCTTTTTATCTCTGAACAAACGGAACCTATCCATGCTTACCGGCAGGAGTTTTTAAAAAAATATTTTTTTGTCTTTTAGTAGATTAAATTTAACTTTCTTAAGAAATAGGATGAACTAATTTACTCGGAAAAATATCTGAAAACATTTTTTTTAATATAGATTTTTTTTTTAAATTTTCTGAGCTTTTAAGTATTATTATCGATTTTATTACGATTTGGTGCATAAATGTATCATACTAACATTTTCAAAAAGGTTGAGATTAAGAATTTTGTTATTTCTTTTAAAGCTAAATAAGCAAAGCATTACAACATGAATAATGCAAATACTTCAACTTAGAGCGGTTGAATGTCTCATGATATAAAAATTACGTTTATGAATTTATATTTCTATTATCCAATCAGATTCTTTTCAGATATTTGCATTTTCTGTTGGAGCTTCTGCTTTGACCCCGATTTATGTGCAAAAAATTTATTTTCCTCATTATACACGCACTTTACATAGGAATACAAAATATTCGTTCGAATAATTTTTTTAGAAAACAAGAATGACTACTATTGCGTATAAAACAATGTTTGACATTCAGGATATCATTGTTATTGTATACTAACTACCTTTGTTGACGTTCTTAATCGACAGGAATATCAAGTATGTTCATTTTGCCTAACTTGATATTCATGGTACCCTTAGCAGAAGCGTTACTTTAGCAACCTTTAGCAAAAGAGTTACTTTAGAAATCCTTAGCTAAAGTAGGACTTTTAGACTTTCAGTGTAAAAGTTGTGAGAGACATTTAGGTATTGTTATTTTAGTAGCCTTGCTCTTATTCTGTGTATTGTGTACATAAACCTTTGTATTGGAGTCTAGTTACACATCACATTCGTATGAAAAACATAGCCATCTAACTCGTATACAATCTAACTGTATGGTGTCTTATGCAGTTGGGTGGGCCGAAAAAACTCAATTTTTGTTTTCATGTCGCTATACCGCGGAAAAGTTGCGAATGGGAGAGAAATTAAACGAGGTAAAAAAGTAAGGAAATTGATTGATATCTTCCGTTCTCGAAACGGCCTTGAAAATCGTAAAAATTGACAGAAATCGACAGTTTTTTAATAATTTTTAAAATTTCTCTCTATCTGTTTATTATAGCATTAGCTGTTCAGTTCTTAAGAGTAATAAAATTTATTTCATCAAAATCGGTCCAGAATTTCTGGTGGCACGTTCCCCTCCAATGTTCCTCCAAAATATGTGAAATTACTTCAATATGCAATTTTTAGTTCCTAACCCTCAACATAACTTTTCTACATCATTTTGTCGATGAATTGCAACAGATTTATGTATATGCATGACAAAAAGTTATTTAAGTCTAAAAATATATCAACTTCATTTATTTTCTTTGCTTATTGTAACACAATGCAAAACTAAGTTGCAAAATTACGATATTATTTGTGAAGAAGAAGGAATGGTTAGAATGCAGAAAATAATAAAAAAAAATAACAGACTTTAAAGAATCACTTCATCTATTAAAACATAGTTACCTTTAATTTCATGCATGGCAATTTATTCTTTCTTCTCACCAAATGATACTTAAAATCATGATTGATGGGAAAACACGGAAATTACATACCTAATCCCAATGCTGATGAAAAAGAACTGAGTAAGGATCAATTATATCTGCCAGGTATTGCAGCTGCCATAAAATCGGCAAAGTTATTGGAATTTCGGCTATTCGCTATCAAAGCCAATTATCACATTCCATATAGTTAACAACAACATGCAAAGTACTTGGTGGTTTATTTTAATGAAAAAAACTTTTTTGAAGTCGTCTATGGCACAGTTATGAATATTAAAACCATTAAATTGTTCCCAGAGCCCAAAGCGCATGTTTAAAGGAATTAACATAACTTGTTACTTTTCTGAAAACTTACTTAAATATATTGACCCTGTAAACGAATGCAATGCATTCCTGTGCCCATTCTGAATATATGAAGCTGGCACTGGATGAAAGAAAATACATAAGAGAACTGTGCATTAGACAAGGCAGTCAGTCGCAAAGAGAAAAACGATCAGAAATTTCGGGATGCCGAAACTCAATTTTTAATCTACGGAAAATATTCAAATGGATGCTTACAGTTTAACTTCCTCCCGCTGTTTCGAAACATTAGTGATTTTGAAATCATTTCCCCTATTCGGTCTTGTGAAGTATCTGAATAGAAAGTTTCCATATTACACACAGGCAGTTGAGTAATATGTTAAACTCGTATCAGAAGCACTGTGTTTCAGCCAAGCGTGTGCCCGGGGAATAGTGGCAATGTACCCAACTACTTTATGCGTTGATCAGAAATCGTTAGTAGATTATAAAATATAACCAAATTTATTTTCTGTATTCCCAAGCCCCCACTTCCTACAAAACATTAGATAGAAAATAAATAATAAATTGTAGTTGTCTGTATTAAAAATAAATGAACAGCAGTAAAAAACATAAAAAAATTACTCATAGCATTTTCAATCATTTGAAGTATGTCCCACTGCGAATAAAATTGGAACCCATTCATTTTTATCTTTTCACAGAAGTTTATGATTTCTTAGAGTAAGTTTAATAAAAAAATTTCTAACTAGAAAATGGATACATACATTGATATTTTGATTATTTATTTATTTATTTGTTTATTTATTTTTTGAGAAATCACATTCACCAAACTATAGAAATTTATTTACAAAAGCTTCACTTCATATTTGTGTACAGGCCCTCAAAATCCAAGGGCAGTGCTGACAAGAAGCATCGCGAAAAGTTTTCTGGAAGTCCAGAAACGATTCTATTGCCCGTTATGTCTTGAGTTTTCCCATAAATCAGATTTCCACGTATCATTTGGTGAGAAGAAAGAGTAAATTGCCATGCAAGAAATTTAAGAGACATAAACATGTTTTAATAGATGAAGTGGAATCAACTAAGTGAAGAGGAATAAGTTTGGGATTATTTAAAGGTCTGTTATTTATTATTATTATTATTTTCTGCATTCTTGCCATTCCTTCTTAAGTAACAAATAATATTGTAATTTTGCAACTTAAATTTGCATTGTGTTACAATAAGCAAAGAAAATAAGTGAAGTTGATATATTTTTAGACTTAAATAACTTTTCATCATGCATATGCATCGACCTGTTGCAATTCAGCGACAAAATGTTGTAGAAAGGGTATGTTGAGGGTCAGGAACTAAAAATTGGATATTGAAGTAATTTCACATATTTTGGAGGAACATTGGAGGGGAAGGTGAAACCAGAAATTTTGGACCGATTTTGATGAAATGAATTTTATTATTCTTAAGAACTGAACAGCTAATGCTATAATAAACAGGTAGAGAGAAATTTTAAAAATTATTAAAAAACTGCCGATTTCCGTCAATTTTTACGATTTTCAAGGCCGTTTCGGGAACGGAAGATATCAATCAATTTCCTTACTTTTTACCTCGTTTAATTTCTCTCCCATTCGCAACTTTTCCGCGATATAGCGAAAATGAAAACAAAATTTTGAGTTTTTTCGGCCCACCCTGTGCTGTGACTTCACTTACTTACTAACTACTCCTGGAAAGTACAAAATTGATTCCAACATTAAGTTGGTTTAACTCATTTTACGTAGCATGTTAGATGACATCTATAGTTATTTAGTTGGATTTAAATATGCTGGTAAAACAATTAATGTAGCATAATCAGTCAGCAAACTGGATATATTATTAAATATCTCAAACGGCTTTGCTTATAGATTCCACAAAAAGTTTGATGAAATAAAAAAAGTACAATAGTTCCTTTTCAAATTAAAGAAATTTCATGACAACAAAATTCGTCAAAAAACTCCTAAATGTTCCTTAATTTTACTGATTAAAATTCTAATTAACATTTCAAATATTTTGTTTCGACGTTCACATTCCCACACTTCAAAGTATAACTGTGCCAAAATTAGTAGTTCTAGATACAAAGGTCTGCTCTGTAGAGCGAAAACAGACAGACACACACACATTCTTCATCATTATTAACAGGTTGATTGTCAGCTACGAGATAACTCATGGCGGTGCATTCATCGGTATGCTACCGATCAGAAGAAGCCAATCTGTGTATTCTGGTGCCTTTTTTAGTTTTCCTTGAATATCTCGAAAACTCTTCTTTTTTCACACTACATGTGGATTAACAAATTAAAGAGCGTAAAATTCCCTACAATTTCATGCTTTTATTTTTCTTCCAGTTTTAATATTTTTGCAGATAATGACTTTAAACTAATTTTTGATTTTCAGTTATTTACGACCCCCTGGACCAAAAAAACGGCGTGTTACCTATCTGAAAAAAAATGTTTTAAAATGCGCTTTCATTTTTTAAAAAAATTCGTAATTGAAACATTATTAGTTTTTTAAAATTAATTTTCGAACAGTTTCCAACAATTTTCGGACACCCTGTATTTTTTCGATTTTCACCGACTAAACGTCGTTTGCGACCCTATGATCTATGGTAATTTTTCAACCTCTTGATGCCTACTATCACCCCTCTGAATTTGTCGGTTGAATTCGGAAACACTGTATATCCCCACCGGGGGGACACCGCGAGTTCGTGGAAGAGAGGCTGCCGTATAAGTAAGCAGGCTCTCGTCAACCCGATGGCACAATAATGGTGGTGTGGCTCTTCGGTCACACTTCCGATGACAGGTCGTACCCCGGTAAAAAGGGAGGAGGGGAGGTTGCATGAGTCGCTCGTAATGGGGGCTATTATGCAGGAACCACAGTTCCTGACTATCTGTTGCGGCGGCAGGTCTTTCAGTTGTTTACCCGGATGCTTAGGTAGGGCGGGGTGATGTTCCTTTTGGTATATATATATATGTGAAAAAGGTAGGACTTATATATACAAAATGTAGGAGTTATAAATATTAAAGGTAGGACATATATATATCGATAAAGATCTACAGAAATTTTCCAGAAGTCGTGTCATGAGAACCATTGCAATAGGTAGACTTCCTATAAGGAATCTACCTAAAATACACTGATGGGCAAATGCTAAGGACCATTTTTAAGATTTCGAATAATTTGGACGGAATAGGAATACAATGGTTCGCAATCATTTGCGGGGAATCGTGGGGCATACAATCATCGGAACTCGCATTTTAAAGTGAAGATTCGGTTACTAGGACATTTAGGGGACCGTCCACAAATTGACGAAGACGAAAATTATTTTGGCCCACCCCGTTTCACAGAAAACTGATAATGAGTTGAAAATTTAGTCTATGGTTTTGTTCGATGCCCATAATATTGCGCGTATTGTATTATATTTTCGTAAAAATAGCATTAATGTCGAGGAAATATAAAGTTTTTTTAAAAAATTCCCAAATTTTTCCGCATGTTTTTCGCTTATAACATGCAGAGTTTTCAACCAAATTGTACGAAACTTACAGAATATTTGACAATATGTAAAAGAAGCATTGTATCAAAAATTGAATTAAATAATTTGAATATTAAAGAAAATATGAAAACGTGTAGTAAATACTTTTTTACTGCGCATGCGCTAAAGGCAGCGTAATTTTTCTTTTATAACTTCAGAGCCAGATATATAGAGCAACTTATATAAAAAAATACCACGCTTCTTTCCGTACACTTAAGAAGATATGTGATACGTAAGAGAAGATATGATAAGGATTCACTCACAAACTGAAATTTATTAAACTTGAATCCTCGATTAGTTATCATCGAAATGCAATTGAAATTATGTATTTAATTTATTAGTATACATGTGTATTCAGGATATTCAGCTATCATAAAATTCAATGTTACTGTTTGAAGATTCAAATTTAATGAATTTCAGTTTGTGCATGGACCCTTATTTAGCTTCTCTTAAAGTGTACCGAAATTCAACTAGCTGCAATACTGACATTTTTCTGAATATTAGCGGTATTGAACTGGAATTTTTATATAAGTTGCTCTATATATCTGGCTCTGAAGTTTTAAAAGAAAAATTACGCTACCTTTCGTGCAAGCGCAGTAAAAAATTGTTTACTATAAGTCTTCGTATTTTCTCTAATATTCAAATTATTTAATTCAAATTTTGAAACAAAGCTTATTTTACACATTGACAAATATTCTGTAAGCTTCGTGCAGTTTGGGGGAAAATTCTGCATGTTATAAGCAAAAAACATGCGGAAAAGTTTGAGATTTTTTAAAGAAACCTTTATATCTCCTCGAATATTCTTGCTAATTTTACGAAAATACATGTAAATATTATGAACATGAAACAAAACCATTGATGAAAGTTTCAAATTCTCAGAATTTTTTACCCAGAAAGGTTAATTGTCTTAGACTTCTGGGCCATCTATTAATCGAAAAAGAAAACGGAGGGCGAACGAGTACTGAGAGAAACTCCAAGGTGAAGAGATCGAAATTACTCCTTAAAAGCCACACAACCTTTAAAAATTAATCCTTCTATGTTGCAATAATTAAAAGGGAAATCGTTATTATAGAGTTCTTTTAGAAAATTATTAGTAGCCACTAAAAATTGAGCCCTATTATTGCAATTTTTTTAATTCTGCTAAATTGATTATAAATTAGGTCTTTGAAGATTCTAGAATCTAGATTTTGTTGACAACAGTTGATTATTCTGAATTCCAAGGTCAGCTGCCTATGACGTATTTTACGTCACAGCATATATATAAGGTCTACTTGGTTTTACTGTATCTGTCTGACACTCTCTCTAGTTTCTTTTCTTGTGATGCCGATGCAGTATGATGTGTTACGTGTAATAAGATGCTCTCTACTCATCTACTGTGATGTTTAATAAGTTATAAATCAGTTAACTCGAGTAGTTGTGTTTAAACTTTATATTTTCGTACACAAACTATTCAACTTAACGTTATACTTATTTCATTATGACTTTCAATAAAGAAAGTGTATCTATCGTATGTCTGTTATTTCAACGGCTTCCAACAAAAGGTTATGGATCATGATGCTTAAACTGTTGCAAAGTAAAGTATACTGAATGATATTGAACTGTTTTTACTTTCTCGTATACGAAGTATACAAAGAGAAAGTATTGTAATCGTCAAAAAATTCGAACTCGAGATTTTGACGAATCGCCACGTTTTAGACCTCCCCGAGTCCGAAAAACACAATTTTGGAATTATGTCTGTTTGTGAACACGATAACTCGAAAACTATTAGAGCTATGGGGATGAAATTTTGTATGTGGTCTTTAAACATAATTTGTAGGTTTCTATCAAATTTTGGACAAAATCCGTCCACGGGAAGTCTAAAGTTGGACGAAACACTCTGCATATAGGGGGAGTTGGGGTAGATTGACACTCAGAAACATTGATGCAGTCCATAAATTTTTTGATGATTGGAATGGCTGGAATATATGCCACTGTAACCCTTATTACACGGTATATTTTTCGGCTATGTTAAGTCAAAAGTTAATTTGCAGATGAATCAAACTGCTAATCTTCTAGTCTAAGTAAATTTTACTCTAAGTATGTGTTATGTGATTTCTTTAACTAATTACGTTTTCCTGCCAGAGAATCTACTCCAAAGATAGGAAAAAACATTTATTTTTCTGAATTATATTAAGTTTTGAGGTTTTTTAGCGTTGATTTTGCGTGACCACTTGTTTTAAGTAAAAAAAGTCTCTTCGGGCACATTGATACGCATCTCTGTGTATCAATGCGCCTTAACAGCGACTACTTTGCAAAATAGTCTTCAGAAATGGAAAAAACATGAAAATGATAATGGAAATAACTATCTAAGAGAAACACGCAATTAAGTATTTGTTTAAACAATGAAAATGGTTTGAATTTCATTGCAAAAATGAAAAGTATTGTTATAAAGTAAGTTTAAAATATTTTTTTGAATTTATTAAAATTGGAAAAAAATGTTCGGAAACTTAATTAATATCATTGAAAAGATAATTTTTTGTATTTTCAGATGCTGTGAAAATTATTTTTGTGCTATATTATTTTCTTAAGTCATCAAGGAAGAACGCGAAAATTTCCCTTAATTTTTAATTAATTAAAATTTCCAAAACGGGCTTCGAGGCTCATATTTTCTCCCTCCAAAGTATTTTTACACACAATTCTGCTTTATTATTTGTAGAGATAAATTATTTTCTGAGGCATTATTGTTTCAATTTTCCAGTCTCATTAAAAATGTTGAATTTTGATTAAAATAAAAGTCTGTTACTTTGTTCAACTTTTAAAACATGATTTGGATTATAAAGTTTATTGATAAAAAATTTTTTGTTTTGATCCCAGACCTATTAACCATCATTATTTTCGATAATTCCATGTGTATCAATGTACCCTCAGTATGGGGTAGATTGATGCAAATCCATTTTTAGGAAAAAAGTGTAATAAATATTTTATTATGTCATTTATGACCAAAATTCGACTGAAATCCTATATTAGATTAACAAATGCATAAATTTAGTTTATTAGTTCTAATTATTAACCGTTGGTAAAATCAGTTTTTAGCTTTCAAAAAAAAGTGTATCAATGTTCCCACATTCCCCCTACATGAGCTGCCTATGTTAGAGGTGTAAAATAATGTTGAATTCTCTTTCTTTTTTCAGATGGCTTCTGATTATGACCAGATGCAGTGGAAAGACAAGTTTTTGCCTTGAAGGCCGCACATTATGCTTTATATGGTCTGATGAAACGCAGATTCTAATGAAAAATTATCACTTATAAAATTTTAGCTCTTTTTTTAAAAATTAATCTCATAAACTATGTAGAGATGGAAGCTTTTGAAAAGACGAATGAAACGTATTTGGTTAGTGATCTATGCGTTAAAGCAAGTTGTAATGATGGAGTTGTGGAAATTCAAACTGCTGTGGAGGAGAAACGTTTAATTTATGACATCTGTGAAGAAGAATTTTCGAAGGAAAGTCATTTAATTAAACATTTTCATAGTCGTACGAAAGAAAAGCTTCATTCGTGTAATATATGCAGTAAAAAATTTTCTCAGAAAAATCACTTAAATGAGCATTATCGAACTCATACAAATGTAAAACCCTATTCTTGTCATATCTGTCATAAAAAGTTTTCTCGCACAAGTCATTTAAATGTGCATTATCGATTTCATACAAATGAAAAACCCTATTCTTGTGACGTGTGCTATAAAGAGTTTTTTCAGAAAAGTCATTTAAATGTGCATTATCGAACTCATACAAATGAAAAACCGTATTCTTGTGATGTCTGTCGTAAAGAGTTTTCTCGCAAATATGATGTAACTGTGCATTATCGAATTCATACAAATGATAAACCCTATTCTTGTGATGTCTGCCATAAAGTATTTTCACGCAAAAGCGATTTAAATGTACATTATCGAACTCATACAAATGAAAAACCCTATTCTTGTGATGTCTGTCATAAAGAGTTTTCTCAGAAAACTCATTTAAATCTGCATTGTCGAACTCATACAAATGAGAAACCTTATTCTTGTGATGTCTGCCGTAAAGACTTCTCTCGCAAAAATGATTTAACTGTGCATTATCGAATTCATACAAATGAAAAACCTTATTCTTGTTATGTCTGCCATAAAGAGTTTTCACGCAAAAAAGATTTAACTGTGCATAATCGAACTCATACAAACGAAAAACCCTATTCTTGTGATGTTTGTCATAAAAAGTTTTCTCAGAAAATTCATTTAATTGTGCATTATCGAATTCATACAAATGATAAACCATATTCTTGTGACGTGTGCAGTAAAGGGTTTTCTCAGAGAGGTTCTTTAAATCAACATTATCGAACTCATACAAATACAAGACCCTATCCTCTTGATTTAAGCAGTTAAGACTTTCTTATAAAAGTAATGTAAATGATAATTATTGAACTCATTTAAATAAAAGACTCTATTCCTTTGATGTTTTCCCTGTTAGCGCAAGATATTTTACGATATCTTCACGATGTTGCTACCATATTCTGAATGCCGCACAACATCGTGCTGTTATCGTATGAATATTGTAGGGCATCTCGTGCTAATAGAGTGTAGTACATATTTTTTTCGTAAATGTCATTTTAATGAGCATTGTTGAATTTTTACAAATAAAAAAGATCGTTTTCTAAAAATGACTTTCTCTTCAAAACCTTATTTAAACAATTTTCTTCCAAAGTTTATTTAAAGGAGCATTTGTAACTCATGTAAAAGAAGAACCTTATTCTTATGATTTATGCATTAAGAATTTTTCATTAGTCGTATAAAAGATCATTTAGGAATTGTTTGAATAAACATTCTTTAGCTCCTACAAATGAAAAATTACTTTTTTCAGGTTTGTAATTAAGATTTTTCATTTGAACATTAATTTAATTCACATTGCCATATTGAAACAAGTGATAGTATTCCTTTTTCTTGACGTTCATGCGGAAGTAGTGAGAATATACTCGTTCTGACGTACTTGTCTCCAAATTCACACAAGACTAAAAACTGGCAGAATGTTAACAGTTAGACGAAAAGGAGACAAAAAAAAGGTTTAAAAAATTCATTTTTTATTTTTAAAAATAATTTTTGTTAAAAAATTTTTTATTAAAAGATTATATTTCATTCATTTTTTTAAAAAACAAATTGAGACTAAGTTGAGATATTTTATTTTAAAAAGAATTACCAAAAAAGGTTTATGATTTTAAAAAAACAAATTTCTTTTTCTTTCTTTTTTTATGTTACTGGTTCAGAATCATTAAATAAATTAAAAATAATATAATTATAATGATCTTAAAAATATTAATCACTATCTTTAAGTATTAAAGACTCATAGTTCATATTTTAAACATTCTTTGGCTCCGTACCATAACTTCAAACGTCTATAAACTTTGTTAAATTCAGCATCGGAAAGTCTTAAGTTCATCATGACTCTAGAATTTCATCAATTTCCATTGGAAGATCCATAGCTTGAAGAAAATTTTATGAAATATGCATTCATACATGGAACAACCCTATCCTAATACTTTTGCACATTTTGGAACTTGTAGATCAATAGAAGGAATATTTAATTCTTCAAATATTTCTTTTTCCAGTCTTATAAGCAAATGTACCACTATATAATTTATATAAATTTTTAATATAATCTTTAACATGTTCATCACTAATCCATAATCCTTTATTATTTAGAAATTTTTTGAATCTCAAGCCATGAATTTCGTTAGTACATTTATAAACAACTAGCTGTTACCCGCGACTTTGTGCGCGGAGAATTTGAATTATTAAATTTTTCTAATTCACGAATGTAAATGTTTCGTTTCATGTTGAAAGGGGAAATTAAAAGTTTTGACAGATGATAATACATAATTGAACGACTAAGCGGAGTGTCAGCTGTTATAGTTAGGTAATTTGTTTATCTATGCTAACACACTTTTGTACACTACGTGTTTTGTTTTTCGTTTTTTGCACGGATGTAGAGGTTTTGTGGCTGGACACACGTTGAGTGCCTGTCAAATGCTAATTTTAAAGGCAATTGTTACCTTTTAAACTTGGATGGTAAATCCTTCGGTATTATCAGAATGCGTGGAATTAAAATACTCTCCCCTCTCGCTGTGCCAGTCATAACAGTAGTTCGCACAACATTTGTACCTAGGTGTGTAATTTGTAACTGTGAGCCAATGCGAAGTCTCGGTACATCGAGATTATGTATGAATAGTACTGCACATCGACTTTAAATCTCAGCTTTTTGGAAGGTACCCCTGACAAATCAGAGGAGTTGAAGAACTCTACAGGATATGATGTTACTTGTTATTGCCCATTAGCGTATATACAGATAGATATTCTGTAACACCTCCCTTCATATACGACATATTTTTTTTCATTTATCTGACCTAAACTTTTATTATTCAGTGCCAAAATTGCCAATTCAACAACCATTCTCTATTCCTCATATATTCTCTGTTATTGTAAATTACATCATTGCACTCAATGGTATCATTAGGTGCTTACAATCTGTGGAATATATCATCCACCATGCTATATGTCATCCGCTTCCACCATTCAACAGAATACATAAAACAAAATATATCTTCGTATATTTCATTTTAGTTATAATTCACATTAGTTTCTAAATTTGAATCTAAAAGTTCTTGCAACTATATCATATCAATCAATACATTTCTGCCCCGGCGTTAATTTATCGACAATTTCTTGAATAAAATCTGATAAGGAAAAGATACAACTATAAATAACTAAAATTAAATAGACTGCAAACTTCAAAAAATGAAAATCAAGCGTCGAGTTGAGTAATTTCAGTTATTATTCCATAAATTAATTATTTATTTATTTTCTCAGAAACATCATATAATCGTGGTTTTCTTAATGTTCACGTGATGTTTGACTATAAAAATAAGTTATACCACATGCTTACGTTTTTTTAAGTATCACATGACAGTTGATTTTAAAAATAAGTTATTCCAAATGTTTAAGAATTCTTTAAGAATCACGTAATAGTTGATTGAAAAATAAAGTAGTAATCTTCATCGGCTATCGCTGAGTCAATAGGCGTTTCTTTGTTAATTATTTAATTGTTGTCTGTAGTCAAAAATATTGAATTTATGATAAAATCACATATCCTATGTCCGTTCCTGCAAATTTCTTATCAAGACTATTCACCGTTTAGGAGGAGTTCTTGCGACAGATAGGCCATTAATACATCTTTTTCTCCCCTCCCTTTGTACTCTTCCTACGATAGTAACCGGACTAAGTAACATTGAAGGCTTAGCACACACTCATTACGATCATTTAAAAATTTTCGAAAATTAAACAAAACATCGAGAGAATAATTCACTAACTTTAAAAATTTGCGAAAATTAAACAAAACATCGAGAGAATAATTCACTATCTTCATTGGATCACTGTGTAACCGCTTTAAAAGGTGTAAATGCCAAAACCTGAAACCGGAAGTGAAAAGTCTACTTTGTTGTTTATGCGCAAAGAAAACAATATTTTCTTGTATTAACTTTAACACTGGCAAAAGCCCGCGCGCGAAACATTAAATTGGCTTAAATTTATTTCTATAAGAATAAAAAGTATTGTTAGAAATTGCATTAAAATATTTTTTTAAACTTTTATAACAATCAGAGAAAACACTTCATCGCAATGGAATTATTATCATTAAAAAGATTATTTTCAGCTCTTTAAAATGGCATAAAAATAATTGCTGTCTAATAAATATTTCAGAAGTTATTGGTGAAAAACGTCTAAGCATTGGGCTTAACAGTGGCTAATTTTTATTTAGTTAAATATCTTAAGTACTAATTAACTCTGAAAGTTGAAAATAGCACCGTTGACCTAGAAATATGCTCTAGAATGTCGTGTGTAAATTTCATGTCACTACCGTTCACCGTTTAGGAGGAGTTCTTGTGACCGACAGACAGACAGATACATGTATTTTCTGTTTTATATTATAGATATTTATAAAAATAAGCAAAATTTTCAGAAATAAAGGTAAATTAGTTCAAAGTCTAAACGTTGCCTAGCAACGGAGTAGCTATAAATCTTCGTTATTTCACAATCGTCTGCACGTATTTAAAAATTATTGAACTTTAAAAAATTAATAACAATCGAAGGGAAAATGTTAGAAAAATAAAATTGGTATCATTGAAAAGGTAAAATTTTGAACTTTAAGATAGTAAAAAAATAATTTTTTTGTCGGACAATTTGCTCTGAAGTTACGGTGGAAAAACGGTTTCGGTTAATTTCTAATTAACTGACTGTTTAATTAACTTTTGGACTTTGAAAAGTTGACAGTAATCTTCTCCTTGTCTTAATTAATAAGTGTGCAAAGTTTGGTTGAAATCAGTGCCGTGGTTTAGGAGGAAATGTGGAACATAGGTACATACAAACATACATACCCACAATGACTTTTATTTATATTAAGATTTTTCGTTCTTGTATATCTAATTCACAATGAGGTGAAGAAACTGATTTAGTTTAACCTATATTTAACTTCAAATGAATCCAACTAATTTCTCTTATAATGAATCTATTTGGTAGAAGAAAGTCTTGAATATTAATAAAAAGTGTTATATCACTATATTTATGATCATCCATCTTTAACCCTTTAACTGCGGGTACTTTTAGTGCAACCGATCGCTCTCAACGCAAAAAAAAAAAAAAATTATACGTCATGTATTTATTGTGGTACAGTGTCGAATAAAAAATATAACCATGCCTCAATGTATACATTTTGTAATAAACGATAAATTATTTCATTAATTTATAAAAAAGCATTTTTATAATTCAGTGATAAGATAAACGATATGAAAAAAAAAAGATTTTATTTATATATAAAAAATATTGATATAATTTAGTGGTGCATAAGCCACAATTGCAGCAGTTGGTTTATAAACCACACCCGCGTCTGGCTGTAGTTTAAGTATGTGGTTTATAAACCACATCCGCAGTTAAAGGGTTAATTTATTTCAGATAATTTTTTTAAAGGCGATTAACTATCGTCTTACATTGAAAATATTAAATACACTGCTCAAAACAATTAGGGGATATTATGATATTTTGGATATAAACTGATAATGAGGAAATGTTTTGTTAATGATATATGATCTATAGGTGTTGTAAGATATGAGAAAAGAAAACGATGGTATGAACAAGTAATAATTAAATTTTATTGACCACATTTGTCGGTAAACAAAAAATGCACAATTCGTGCATACCATAGAAATAAACAAAAAATGTGATTTCTCGGGTGAAAATGAGCTTTAATAATTTTTTTATGGTTTCCCTTGACCGAAAGCAATGTCGTACACCTACGGGGCATGGAATCAATGAGGGACTGGGGTATTCTCTCCCACTCTTGTAGAAAAGAGCTTTCCAATTGCAGAATTATTTCTGGGGTGATAAGTAACCAGCAATACTTCTCCATAGAATGTTCCATTGGGTTAATGTCTGGAGAATATGCTGGCCAATCCATTCGAAGTATTCCTTCGTCGAAAAGGAAATTCTCCACTAGCCGGGCACGATGTGGCCTGGCGTTATCGACCATGAGCAGTGGCGAATCCGAGGGGGGGGGGGGGGGGTCGGGGGGCAACCCTCCCAAGAGCTAAGTCAGAATTCTTGATTTTATTTAAAATCACTATAACTGCTTGTTCTAAATTTCTATTTTCTTAAAAAAAAAAAAATAGCAGGAACGTGACAATATTCCTCTCTGGCTTGAGAGGTTAGAAAATTTTCCTACTTTTCTAGTCATTCCTCTTGTGCTTGTAGCGTTAAAGCGGTCAAATACATTTTTTGTCTAGTTATTTCATTGTATTTTTTATTAAATTATCGAAAGTATTGTATTGTTTTTTGATGATTCTTATTGTCAGGCGAGTAAAGTCTATAAAGTTAAAGTGTTTTGGTTTACATAAGCCATGAAGTTTAACATTCGTCATGGCAATACAAAATTTTTATGACCTCACCCCACCCCCCCCGCAGACCCGAATCCTGGATTCGCCACTGACCATGAGAATGGATTCATCCTCGATTTCTGCAACGCAAGGGACCACAATAGGTCTGAGGATCTCATACCTATATCGCGAGTCGTAAGTTTCCCATTCCTGTTAATGTACATGTCGGTGCGGTCATTGATAGACACACCGGCCCAGACCATAACTCCCCCTCCGCCAAATCGGACACTTTCATGCACAAATGCAGGATTATTCCGAGTGCCACGTTCTCTCCAAATGATAATCCGCCTATTGGCAGGCTGTACACTAAAGCGGGACTCTTCCGCAAAGAGCACGTTGCTCCACTCAGTTCGTCCCCATCTGAGATGCTCTGGTGCCCACCTTCTAAGGGAAGCACGGTCTGCGAGCCAACACAGGGCACAAAAAATCAACAGGATAGAGTCGGTTTCGAACAGTTTGAGTCGAAACTCTTATACCAGTAGCCCTCTGAAGGGGCTGTTGTAATAGAGTGGCGTTCATACTGCCGTTTCTTCTGGCCGTTAGTGCTAAATATCGATCCTCATTTTTTGTTGTTGCAGGCGTACGATCTTGTTCTGATTTTCAGCGAACAGTTTCCAGTTTTCAAAAACCGATTCCAAAGTCTGGAAATGACACTTTGAGAAATTCCTGACGCTGCCGCTACAACGGATTGCGTTTGACCCACCTCTAAACGACCGATAGCCCTCCAGGCTACCGATTCAGCTAAGTCATGTTGTTGAGACATCGTATTCACTGTTACAAAACATTCAACACGTGTCAATTGTTTTTAATATCCTCCTGTATAAGGAATTCTGCAGGTCGCTATTCACTCATCTAAAACGCTTAATTTTCTACGTCACATACAAATTTTGCATATTCCCAATTTTATAAAAGTTATAATTTTCTTTTTTAACCTCTGTTATTTCATTTTTGTTTTAAAAAAAGTTGTCTATTATATGGTTGTTTCTTTCCGATCTCGTAATATCCCCTAATTATTTTGAGCAGTGTAGAAAGTATTAAACATTTTTATAATGGCCTAAGGTTCGTGTATGAATGTTATCTCCTAAAATATAACGTTTATCATCTGACGGTGATAAAGCTTTTTTATTGCCTTAAATGGAATATATTTCATGTTTAACGCTTCTAATTAAATTCATTGTATGATAATATTCATTATTATGAAATCAGTTTTAATTTATCAGTTTAATTTTTTTTCAGTTTTAGTTAATTATCAGTTTTTGAAATCTTGAAACGAAATTCTATTTTTAACGACGCATTTTTTAACACCTTTTGATTTTTGCTTATTTCATCTTCTGTTTTACAAGCATACATTTTAGACCTTAATCCAACAAATTCATGTAATAATTTTCCATTATTTTCATCTTTAATTTTACCTAAAACTTTTTTTATGAACTCTTGGTATATGATGTTTATTATTTTCTGGATAATCTGAAGTATCAAAATAATCATCCGTTTCATATCTTCATAAAAATCATCAGTTTTAATATCGAAAATAAAAATTATATGTATCCATATACATTGTCCCATTAACCATCAAAACTATAAGGCATGTTTTTTTTCTATACAATTAATATCAGTTATTAATTTGAATATGCATAACAATAATTTAGAGTAAAAATGGGAAAACTTGTCTTACCTTTTGAAAAATCAACTGTTGCGTTCACGCAACGTCAGCGGAATAAGAGTACAAATGTTAAATGAGTTGAATTCAAATTGTGAGAAGTTTTCTTAGAGCTGAACGCTGGGAAAACTTTTTTTTTTGTTTTGTTACGTTTCAGAAACCAACAAATCATTTTACAGATAATTATTTTTTTTAAATTTTAGCATATATATACCGGGTAAGTCAAAATGAATATAGCGATTACAAATGGCTATAACTTTTTAATGGAAAAGAATTTATCGATAAGATTAACACAAAATGTAGGCGGAACTTCAAAATATCTTTACGTAAGGCGCAGGTGCAGTGAAGCGGAAGCCTACGCATGCGCGAGTTGAAACTTCGCAACGACTTGAAACCTGTTCATTGCGGGCGTCTCATTAGTAAAAATGGCGAGTCCCGTGCAGAAAGCATTCTGTGTATTAGAATTTAACAAATGTCATTCTGTTATCACAGTGCAGAGAAGATTTCGTCAGCGTTACAATCAGGGCCGGCCCGAACAAAAGCGGGGCCTGGTGCAAAGTTGATTTGTGGGGCCTTCAAACTAATTTCGTAAAACAAAATAATTTACTGCAGTTTGTTATTTTTTACACCGCACAAATTGGCATATTGAGGACTTAAGGAATACATGAAAATGATAAATAATTAAATTATGTGATTTATGAACGATTTCGAGAGTGATTAAGATGTTAATTTATAAAAATAATTCAAAATAATAAAAAAAATTATTATTTTGAATCATAAAGATTTTTTTGCAGATACGGCGGTCATTGATAAGGTCAATATATTTTTCAGAATAGTCACACAATTTGAATGCAGTTCAGATAAATGAATTTAGAAATAAATATTATAATAATGTGAACCTGTTATGCAAAACTTGATGACAAATTTTAATTTCATTAAATAAATCAATGCAATTCATTTTGTATTGCAAAGTCGAATTTAAGTCTCTACATTTTCGGGTAGTTAGTGAATATCATCCCAATTACATAAAAATTCCTTTTATGTTCCATATTCGTGATAAATTTCCAGTCTCTTCTTAAAAGAAAAAAATGTCACTGTAGATTATGACTAGAAAATATTGAATTTGGACATATTCTTTGACAGATGAAATAGCTGATCAATTCCTTAAAGTAAAAACTGTTCATTTTTTTTTCAGCAAGTTCTTTTATTTTTAATTCAGGTGTTACTTTTAACTAACTCTTCCACTATTTCTTTTGCAGTTATTAAAAGAATATATGAATCCTGATCCACGATACTTTTCAAAAAAAAAATTAAAAGGACTTTTAAATGTGAATTTGTGTACGGATATCTATATTAGAATTTTGAAATATCTGGCTCTCAATATTTATTTCATTTAGTATGTTATACCATGTAACTCAAGTTAATAAAAATTTAAATAAAGTTTATTTCCGATTAACTGGATTTATGACTTCTTCTACATGCTAATAATATATTCATAAGGAAAATTCGAAGCTACAGAAAATTGTGATACTTGAATGTGATCTCACTGATTTCACACTTTGAAGTGACATTCCCACGTCGTTCCTAACAGTGGTTTTGGAGTAGGATATACGAGAGGCTTTTTTCATATATCCCCCAGCACATTACAGAACTTGCAAAAATATTACATGTGCTTTCATATCTCACAAAAAATTAATATACAGAAAAGAAGGTTTTGAAATGTCTCTAAGAACAAAATTAAAATTAAGACTTCTGCAGAGTATAGTGTGGTTTGGAATTCTTTTCAAGATAAGGGCATTTGCAAACCTTTATGTAAAACCTCTCATAGTAGATCCGTTATAGTTAGAAAAACCATAATTTATTTGGTTGAAATCTAGACACGTCGGGAGGGAAAAAGTATAGTTATTAAATTCTAAAAGCAGCCTGCCAACAACTTCCTTTCATAACACTATCACAGAGTTTGTAGAAGTGAAAAAAAATTTAAGACATCAGAATGCAAAGAATGTACAATTTTTAGTAATGTTTGGTAATTCAAAATTATAGTAATCAAAAACAGAATTTGAAGTTGGCTTTTGTGAAAACGCTCTGTATTACAACCAAATTTTTCTCTCCCCGCATCCACTCTAGACATTTTGAGGATCCGGGCGTGAGGTGAAATCTGGTGGAAAGGTAATCCTAGTTATAGTACCAATACATTTTGAGGATCCGGGCGTGAGGTGAAATCTGGTGGAATGGTAATCCTAGTTATAGTACCAATGTCCTATTCAGTTCCACAAATATAATTCCTCCTTTTCTGAGAGGCTTTCAATTTTGACTGATAACCCTTTTCCTCTCCTTAAAAACAAATAAATCGTTCTTATATACTCACATCACTTTCAGAGTCAATCACATTAACATATCTTAAAATAACAGATAATTGTTCTTGATGGCTCTGGAGTGCAATCTAATAAAATTGTGAAATATTTAGATTTTTTATTTAAATAGTACCAATGTCCTATGTCAGTTTAAAATTGAAGCCTGTATTCGTTCATAAACACACTGTACACAGTATGTTTCGGTTTTAGTTATTTTTTCATGTTCTCGTGTTTCCCAGTTTGAAATTCTTTTTAAATTGTAACAATTTATATATATCTTGTAAATTATCTTTCATGACCTTGTAATCAGGGACAGGACTGAAACTCAATCATTAAGTCAAGTTACTTTCTAACTTTTTTTATCCAAAGCAGAAATCAGTTCATCTTGTATTCTATGAGATAAATAGGAACGCGATGCTGATTTCACACAACGATCCAAATATTGCTTCATAATTGGATGAATAATTGGGTGAATAAGTAATTCTATGAGATCTAAGAAATTACCGTTGTGTGGTTTATATAAAGCATCTCTACTTCCCTTGAATGCCAAATTATTATCTGATAAATTTAAAATTGAAGCCTGTGTTCGTTCATAAACACACTGTACACAGTATGTTTCGGTTTTAGTTAT